>JAJAGP010001135.1:0-230982 GCA_025084515.1 Ancistrus triradiatus
TTTGCTACATCCTGTTCCACAATTTCTACACCATCCAGCCTTCTTTCCATTTCATTTTCTACATTCATCAACTCCTCAAAATACTCCTTCCATCTTTCCCTCACCCTCTCCTCACCTGACAGTACATTTCCATTTCTATCCTTGCTATTCTATTCTATTCAGCTACATTCTATTAATGAATGTAGCTGAAGTAGCAGATGTGATACTGGTGTGATAATGGCGCAGTAGGCAGACGTTACTAGTTACTGGAAGCACTGGTATATGATCAGAGAGATCAAATCACTTTGCCCAGACATATATTGAGTGTCAATGTCATGCAAATTAGGTAGAGCCAAATGTAAAACGTCCCTAAAAGGCAGCCCTTCTGTCAATTAGTGGATGACCAATGTCCATCATGAGTAATGATAAAACAGACATACCACCACGGTTATCCCTTGCTTTCTTATGTCTGATACAGCTGATTTGGCATTCTGCCCAACTGTCAACCTCATCAGGTCTGTGCTAGACTTGCTAGAAGAGGGTGAGATGAACAGGGAAATAAAATGTCCGCTGGGACACTCACAGAATGCTCCAGGGTCAGGCTCAATATCCTGAGTAATCTCTAGCCCGTATCCCATCTGCATATTGCTTTTCTCCAAAGTGTCTTCTCCCAAAGTGTAAGCTAGATCAGGGCGAGGCAGCCGTCTGTGGACGACCTTGGGGAAACCAATATGTTTGCTTACAGAGGAAGATTGGGAATTTAATTGTATCGAGTACGATGCATATAACAGACAGCATCAGGGAGAGCAAGGGACTGGTCGAAATGGAAAATGGAGAGAATGGGATGAAAAAATGTGAGACACCTAAATAACTACGCATCTGTTACGCGGGCATCCGGCAAGCAGGAAATCAGACCATGTGCATGTTTTTCTTCGGTTGAAAGATTCTTACTCGGATTGTGACATCAAGGGCAAAGAGGTTTCCCAGCAACCTCTCTTCCACTCCTGGCCGATAATGCGCTGCGATAATTTCATAAATGAAATCCTTAATTCCCATTAGTTTCAAGGATGCTCAGGACAGCTCATTTCCCCCGAGCTTTCCCCAATGACAACCGTTCCCTCTTTGCTGGCTGCTTCAGACATCTCCATAGCTAACACTAGCAGAGTGGATAAACTATGTCCATAAGAGATTTGTCATGTTGGACTGAAAGGTGCTCTTCTATTTTTATATAACAGATACAACCTGTGGTAAACAATACAACTGACCTTCTGACAGTCTTTAGCAACTATCCACTCAGTAGCATGTCCAGACATTTAGTTGAAGTACTGTTTGTAATAAAGTGTTTAGGCTTGTTTTCAGCAAAGCATCCAGGCATATCCACCAGTGCTGCTGGAGTGTGTAAACACCTCAGTGTCACTTTTGGACTGAGAACAGTCCACCGACCAAAAATATCCATCCACCAGCATGCTGTAGGCACTGATGTAGATTAAAGGATGACAAAACCTGCAACAACGGAAGAGCTACTGTCTGAAGAGCCACTTTGTGTTCTGGACGACATAATGCCGATATGCATATGTTTACGTTAATCTACGCAATATTTCTTAACTCTTACAACTCTTACATATAACATCTAAGCCACCCAAGGAAGATGGGTCCCTTTTTGAGTCTTGGTCCTGTCAAGGTTTCTTCCTTATAACATTCAGGGACTTTTCCTTGCCACTGTCGCCCTAGGTTTGCTCAGTATGGGACTGGCCATATCTACTTTGGAGATTTAATTAGTGTGCCCCAGAAAGCGCCTTTTCTGCTTTTTTGCTCCCCTGCATTGCTGTTCCTTTAGACACGACACTGTTTTGTCTAGCTCCAAACGAATCATTTTTTTAATAAATGTTACCACACTAAGAATGTCCACCATAGAACAGAATGGCTTCATGACAACAATGGATATGCTCCTCCAAGAGACGTTTTTGACCATCTATATCTCACTTTGGTGGCCCAGTCAAAGGGCAGGACGAGGACACAGGTGTCGTACACTTCTTTATATCCGGCAAGAACCTACACGTGTCGTGAAAAGATTTGAAACTTTGACAAGATTTACGTTACAGGAGATTTAGTGTGCAATTATCAAGTAACACTTGGCTTTGCCCCACACAGGACTGGCAGCTGCTCAGCCAGCTAATAGCTGTGAGCATAAGCGATGACTGTTCTTACCCAAACCAGCTAACAGTAATCTTTTTTCTTTGAACTCAGCTGAAGATTTGCCAGCAAAGCGGTCACCTCATGTCCTTGAGCCGTATCCTGCCTTGTCTGTGGCTCTCTCCCTTTCAAACTTACTCCCCATTCTGTACTGACCCCCATGACGTCCCACACTGCACATTTCACTTAGCATTCTTCACTGTAACTGCAGTTTTTGTGTCTGTCAAATTGTCTCCATACCAGGGATGGAGAATGTGTACTGGGCCACTGAGTGGTCGGTTGCAGATACACAGGTGAGTGTGGATATCTTCAAGTGTATCACTAAAAGTAAGGTCAGGAACCAAAAAAAGTAGAAAAGCATGCTATCTGGTTACGCTGAGCTACCCCAGTAAAAACGCTGGGTACTACAGTACACTACTCTTGATTGTCCTACAGAACTTTCAGCTGCAGTAACGATTAACTGACTAACAGGCGAACAGGCTCCCAGGCAGACCACCAGTAGAGAGGATCGTTTGATCCACCGACCGCCATGAGCAGCTCCCACAGTTTCATTGTCCACAGTCCAGACACAGTTGGCACCATCACTACACTCCCGTCTCTGCCCAGATCATTTCCAGGTGCTTAGCAGAAGGAAATTATTCGTCACTGCACCCATTAGATATCCTGCCATTGACAGCCAGCAACGGCTGCTTTTGTTAGCAGTGTTGTTGTGAATGAGAAACCTGGACTGCTATGAACTGGAACCACGTCGCCTGTAGTGACAAATCCAGCTTCTATCTGGGATCCGATGACGGTCGGGTTCGATTATGGTGGCCTCATGGTGAGCGCTTCAATCTTGCCTTTGCTGTGGAGTGACACACTGCCCCAACTGCTGATGTGATTATCTGGGGAGCCATCACATACAATAGTCGATCAACCCTTGTAGTGATAGGAACACTCACAGCGTAGCGGTCCATGCAGGACATCCTGCCACGTGTTGCCTTTCATGGCAGGTGGTCCAACTGGCATCTTTCAGCAGGATAATGCTCGCCCACACACAGCAAGGGTTTCCCAAAAATGTCTCCGCCAGATTGCAGATTTACGCCAGATGTTCACCAACCAAGCATTTATAAGACCAGCTGGGATCCCAACTTTGGCACCCTGCGAGTGTGCCTTTGTACACACCCAGGTGCAACATCTGTGGGCAAATGTGACACAGGATACCATCCAGAACGTGTATGCCTCCATGCCCAACCATATCTCATCTTGTATCCAGGCTAGAAGCAGCCCAACAGGGTACTAGAGCCTCCTTTCAACTGTACAGTTTTCCCCAGTAAACATCCTTTTGCTTTTATGCTGTAATCGCTCACATCATCATTCCATTCACACATTGTGTGACTGAGTGTGTGTGTGTGTGTGTATAAGATTGTAGACGTCTGTTTCTTTGTACAGAGATCATACAAAACATAGTTTGCACTCTAATAAGACCCTGAGCAAGGACAGTTTTCATATAGTTGAAGTTTTCAATAACCCCAGTACAAATGTTGAACTGAACTAAAGACCTTTTTCTTTTTCTTTTTTTTTTTTATCTGAACTCCCGATGTCACTGGTTTCTCAAAGCGCTTTGTAAAACCTGACACACCACACAAAGAACAGCAAAGTTGAAGGAAAGATGCAATGAAATGAAAGATAATAAAAAGATAGGGCAAACGGTTTTCATTTCACTCGCTACAAATCACAAGTCAACTGATGCTTAACGAAACGCAAACCCTGTAAATCAGTTTTTAGCTCTATTATAAATGGAGGTGGGCAATATGACTATATTTTTATCATATCGTGACAGACGTGATAGATGCTTTTTTGAGCATATTTAGGATAAGTGCTTAAAGAACACTGACCACCTGCATGTTTCATTATAATGACTGTAATTAGTCCAGTTTTATTGGATGAAGTGCAGATCACTTTGAATAAAAATCACTTTACTAAGTATAGGATAATAGCAGTTTAAGAATCTGTTGTTACTGATGCATTTAGTCTGTGATCACATGTATCATGATAATCGGGAAAATGTCTGTAATTATCGTGGTTTAATAATTTTACCATATCACCCACTCCTAATTAGAAACATACAGTGGGGCAAAAAAGTATTTAGTCAGCCACTGATTATGCAAGTTCTCCTACTTAGAAAGATGAGAGAGGTCTGTAATTTTCATCATAGGTACACTTCAACTATGAGAGACCAAATGAAGGAAAAAAAATCCAGGAAATCACATTGTAGGATTTTTAAATAATTTAATTGTAAATCATGGTGGAAAATAAGTATTTGGTCACCCACAAACAAGCAACATTTCTGGCTCTCACAGACTTGTAACTTCTTCTTTAAGAAGCTCTTCTGTCCTCCACTCATTACCTGTATTAATGGCACCTGTTTGACCTCGTTATCTGTATAAAAGACACCTGTCCACAGCCTCAAACAGTCAGACTCCAAACTCAACCATGGCCAAAACCAAAGAGCTGTTGAAGGACACCAGGAAGAAAATTGTAGACCTGCACCAGGCTAGGAAGAGTGAATCTACAAATAGGCAGGCAGGTGGTGTGAATAAATATCAACTGTGGGAGCAACTGTAAGAAAATGGAAGACATACAAGACCAATGATGTTGAAGGGGGGGGCGGGGACCAATCCCCGGAAGAAAACAAAACAAAAAAACAAACTTGCAGCAGGTTTTAGGGGATCTGTGACAACCCAGCGCCTAGGAAGAGTTGAATCTTTACAATAGGCAGGATGAGCGGCAGGTTTAGTAGAAAAGGATGTGAAATAAAGAAATTCCAAAAAACTTGTGGGAAAGGCAAAAACTGTAAGGGAAAAAAAATGGGAAGGGAAATAACAAGGGGAACCATTTGCGTTGTCCCCCTGCTAGGGCAGCATTGGACATGTCCCAGGGGCCCGTCTGAAAAAGGGGGTTTGGCCAGGAGACATTTATGGTATGAAACTTAAGCCAGTACATGTCCAGGCCCGTCTGAAGTTTGCCAGAGAACATATGGATGATCCTGAAGAGGATTGGGAGAATATCATGTGGTCAGATGATTTTTTTGGGAAAAACTCAACTCGTCGTGTTTGCAGGAAGAAGAATGCTGAGTTGCATCCCAAGAACACCATACCTACTGTGAAGCATGGGGGTGGAAACATCATGCTTTGGGCTGTTTTTCTGCAGAGGGGACAGGACGACTGATCTGTGTTAAGGGAAGAATGAACGGGGCCATGTATCGTGAGATTTTAAGCCAAAACCTCCTTCCATCAGTGACAGCATTGAAGATGGAACGTGGCTGGGGCTTCCAGCATGACGATGATCCCAAACACACCGCTTGGGCAACGAAGGAGTGGCTCCGTAAAAAGCATTTCAAGGTCCTGGAGTGGCCTAGCCAGTCTCCAGACCTCAAGCCCATAGAAAATGTTTGGAGGCAGTTGAAAGTCCATGTTGCCCCAAAACCTCACTAGAGGAGATCTACATGGAGGAATGGACCGAAATACCAGCTACAGTGTGTGCCAACCTGGTGAAGACTTATAGGAAACGTTTGACCTCTGTCATTTCCAACAAAGGTTATGTTGTTGCAGTATTGAGTTGACTTTTGTTATTGACCAAATACTTATTTTCCACCATGATTTACAATTAAATTCTTTAAAAATCCTACAATGTGATTTTTTTTCTCATTTTGTCTCTCATAGTTGAAGTGTACCTATTGTGAAAATTACAGACCTCTCATCTTTCTAAGTAGGAGAACTTGCACAATCAGTGGCTGACTAAATACATCTTTGCCCCACTGTAGACACTATCCACTTTAAGTCCCATTTTATGTGTGTGTTGGAGGGTGGGCCAAGTTTATATCACTGACATATATGACATACATACTGTATGACATATGTTTATGACACTGACTCACAAGGACAGCTGTTTGGTTTCTTTACTGAAATGGCAACTTTATT
This sequence comes from Ancistrus triradiatus, assembly GCA_025084515.1. Classification (NCBI taxonomy): domain Eukaryota; kingdom Metazoa; phylum Chordata; class Actinopteri; order Siluriformes; family Loricariidae; genus Ancistrus; species Ancistrus triradiatus. Next base: position 6,135 of record JAJAGP010001135.1, read on the forward strand.
TTGAAAAACCAAAAAGACACAAAACTTGGGGTTGGGTATAGATTTAGAAGTGATTAGGACCGTATTATCACTTCAACAGAAACGAAAACTGTTCATGAGAAGCTTTGTGGATGGGGCTTCACTGCAGCAGCCATACACCAGCTCAAGATCACAAGAGTATTGACTAGAGAGGTGCAAAGCATGCTGCCATTGGACTCTGATTCATGGACTCATTGGCCATAGCCTATGTTCTAGCAATCTGTGCCTTAGGTCAAGTGAAAGAAAATTGTAATTCACTAATTTTCGTATCCGCTTATCCTAGTCAGAGTTGCGGGAAAGCCGATGCCTAGCTGGCAACACCGGGCGCAAGGCAGGAACAACCCCAGACAGGGTGCCAAGCCATCGTAGAGGAAATTGTAATGTTACAGCATATTTATATATACCTTCCAGAGCACTGTCTTCCAAACTATGACTAACATTTGGCACTTATTAAAAAATAATGTTACTGCTACTATTGTGGACGTCCAGTCCCCATATGGACCTGAATGCAAGCTCACGGCAACACGGGCGCGCTGAAAATTGGCTTCTGCAAGATGAATGTCATGGGACACCCATTAGCAGTAACAGCTGACACAGGGCTCTAAAACAGAAGATGCTGCATTGCTCACCAGGCTCCTGTATACACAGTGTGTGGAGGGTCAGGTTAATATATTATTGTGAGCACCAAATGTCCACACAAGGATAGAAAGAGCATACTGTTATCCTTATTATCTTTATGGGGACATTTTATGGGGTCCCCATAAGGGAAAATGTTTTTTATTTTAACCAAAATCTGCAGTTTGTATTTGAAAACCCAAAAGTGCCAGGTTAAAGTTTGGTATACGTGTTTGTGTAGGATTAATTAGCTACAGTAATATACTCTGTGTGTGTGTGTGTGTGTGTGTGTGTGTGTGTGTGTGTGTGTGTGTGTGTGTAAGCAAGCACATCAAGGCAACATTCCATTAGGTAAAGCCTGAAAATGACAGGAAAAAGGACACTACAAGGATTAGTCAGCATTATTAACAGAGACACCATTTTCCACCAAAGCCAAGACAAGAATGCCACGTTGGAAAGGTCACAGGCTGCCTTCCATCGCTCCTGTTTGTCCGTTTGATTAAGTCTAGCAATTAGATCACTTGGTCATTGCACGGGTCGTGTCCTGTTTCACACACGGCCAGAGTGAATACGCAGTAATTAGGTGAAAAGGAGCAGGGGAAATCCAGTCAGAGAGGAAAATCTAAACCGCCTGTCAATATCCCGAGCGCTTAGAGTTTGATGAAGCAATCAGTCAGTGGCAGAGTAGCATATTAGACAGGAAAGGTGAATGAGAAGAAGATTCTCCACTGTAGAAACACTGATATATCTAAAAAAAATACTAGAATATGGAAACTTAAGCCTCCAATAGATATATACAGAAATACAGGTTCGTATAGCTATGGCTTGCTACGTGTTTACCGGTTTGTCTCCTGCTTAGCCATGGCTCTACTCCTGTAAAGTCTTGCAGCTATATTATATGAAAGCAAATGGGAAACGGACTAAAGGATCTGCAACTGGCACCTGAAAAAAGGTCTAGAAGGTCAATAAGTGCCAGATTGCATATCTGGAAACTTACAGTACTGTGCAAAAGTCTTAGGCCACCATTAGATTATATGGACCACTGCTTTAGCAATGGTATAAGGGCCATATGTGATTATTTCCCAGTCTCTTTGTTAGACTCCTAAACAGCATCTGCAGTGGCATCTATTTAGTGTGACCTCCTCTTACACTCGAGCAATAGCAGCATCAGGCAACTTCATCGAGAATTGAATGCTTTTTGGAATCGTAGCGACCAAGAAACCATTGTCATAAGGGAACGGGGTGAACAGATTAAGATATGCTAAAGCTTGCAAAGACTGGAATCAAAATCAGTGCAAAGGAGGATTATTGAGTGACAGACAAATCCAAGTTTTAAATGTTTGTGTCCAATTGTCAACAACATATTATATCATTACACCCTTCTACTGGTGGCCTAAGACTTTTGCTTGCACAGTACTGCATACGCCAGTGTGTCAGCTAAAGGAAGAGGAAAGCCTGACATGGTCAAAGAAAGACTTGAGATCACAGAGCTATAAAAATCGTTTTATTGTTGTGACAGGTTCTAGCGGTGAGATAATGAGGGGTGGGGCCTGAAACATAAAATATTAAAGGCGACTAAAATTCCTACCAGCTGTGCTGACACAGTTCTGATGGAAGCATCCAATTAACACCAGCGAGAGCCGCTATCAGCAGGGACAGATTTACTGGTCCACGTTGTCATGCTGCTTTTTTGTTGCTGGATTTGGTTGTGCCAAATTTGAAGAAGTGTGTTTATATGCAGTATACTGTGCATGTGTCATATTTAAATAAAAAGAGCCATACAGTGGCACCTCGGTACTTAAGCTAACGGCAGCCTGTGTTCTGGAGCATTCACTTCCTGTTTTGCTTTTGGTGGAATCTAATAAACTAACCTTTTTAGGCCCCATGGAGACTTATTTGCACTAATAATACAGCTCTGTAGATGTTTAAATAAAGAAAAACACGACAGAAATGGCAGAGATCTCTGAGAACAGCTGTTGTGAATCTGAATCACCGAATCAGTGTGTAATGAATTGTGAGTCATGAATTGAGAACTGATTTTGGACTAAAATGAGTCACGTGGCTCGACTCACAATACAAGTTTAAGGAAGTACAAAGACAAATTTTTCTAGTCATAATTCGTCGAGAACCAAATTCAAGGGCTTCCGAGGAACCCAAGCACCAAGGCACCACTGTATCTCTAAAACGTATCTCTGTATCTCCAAAGACCCACCAGTTGTGGCACACTCCACAAATGTATTCTCTTCCATACAAAACAGCTAATCACACCTCTAAGCATAACATTTCTCTTTCTCGACTGGCATTCGCTAACAAATAAAGTTCTCCAACCATGTGAAATAATGTGCACCACTGACCTGAACCTACCTTTAAAGAACAATAAAATTTGTCAGTGTGTTGTTTCTGGTTTTAATTATCTTGATCTATCACCCATTCAGGGCTTCCCTAAATTCCAGAGATTAATGAACTGCTGGCTCTCGCTTCATCTGTTTACTCCTTCTTCGGGACTTAACTTTCAATCTGGACTTTCCCTGGTGGCTACCAGGTTTCTGAGTGTTTTGTCTTTTTTCCTGCACTGTGTTGAGTTATTCCCTTTACAAACAAAGACACTTACTAAACAGCGTCTGCTCTACTTGCTTGCGACGGCTCTTCTAATATTCTCATTTGTGATCAAGCGCAGCACTGGAAACTGGGGCTGATCTTTTTATACATGCTGCTCATTAGTACATCCCCTTACTTGGATCTACTGAGTGATTTCATAGGCAAGAAGAGGTTCATGTAGATTATGCAGATTAATGACTTATTTACAGTGAGTGTAATAAACATGACAGACATAATATTCTACGCTGACAGTCGCAGTACTGCTCTGTTTTGTTCTACAGCACTATTTGGCATTTGCACATCTGTAGTATATTGTAGGGTACTCTGTTAAAGTCTTTACGTGGACTGACATATAAGCTATGACTAGACAAGCAGCTAATAGGCTTACGTGAGCTGGACAGATCTTGTGCAGTCTCAAAGGCTAAATAACACATCAGACCCAACCACATCTGTGACGGTTTCAAATCTGATGTGAATTGACTCAGCCTGAAGAGAGTTTAGACTCCACTAATCCATTAAGACAGATTTAGTAGAAACAGTTGAAATTCAGGAGCCTTGTTAAGCATCCCAGGAGTGGTTGACCAACAACAATGCACCAAGTGCAAAACATGTAATGGTCCACGAGGTCACAAAGGAACTACTGGTAACTTCTAGGCAACTAAAGGCCTCCCTTACATTGGCTAATAGGGGTGTGATGATACTCTGCTCATGATTCGATTCATGACACTGAGTTCACAATTTACACAAGACAGAGAACAGTACATAAAACAGGAACACACAAGACAGGGAACAATACATAAAACAGGAACACACAAGGCAGAACAGTACATAAAACAGGAACACACAAGACAGGGAACAGTACATTAAACAGGAACACACAAGACAGAACAGTACATTAAACAGGAACACAAGACAGAACAGTACATTAAACAGGAACACACAAGACAGGGAACAGTACATGAAACAGGAACACACAAGATAGGGAACAGTACATAAAACAGGAACACACAAGATAGGGAATAGTACATAAAACAGGAACACACAAGACAGGGAACAGTACATAAAACAGAAACACACAAGACAGGGAACAGTACATGAAACAGGAACACACAAGATAGGGAACAGTACATAGAACAGGAACACAAGATATGGAACAGTACATAAAACATGAACACACAAGACAGGGAACAGTACATAAAACAGGAACACAAAATAGGGAACAGTTCATAAAACAGGAAGACACAAGACAGGGAACAGTACATAAAACACGAACACACAAGATAGGGAACAGTACATAAAACAGGAACACACAAGACAGAGAACAGTACATAAAACAGGAACACACAAGATAGGGAACAGCATATAAAACAGGAACACACAAGGCAGAGAACAGTACATAAAACACGAACACAAGACAGAACAGTACATTAAACAGGAACACACAAGACAGGGAACAGTACATGAAACAGGAACACACAAGATAGGGAACAGTACATAAAACAGGAACACACAAGATAGGGAATAGTACATAAAACAGGAACACACAAGACAGGGAACAGTACATAAAACAGGAACACACAAGACAGAAAACAGTACATAAAACAGAAACACACGAGACAGAGAACAGTACATAAAACAGGAACACACAAGATAGGGAACAGTACATAAAACAGGAACACACAAGACAGGGAACAGTACATAAAACAGGAACACACAAGACAGAAAACAGTACATAACACAGGAACACACAAGATAGGGACAGTACACTAGAACAGGAACAAGATATGGAACAGTACATAAAACTGAACACACAACAAAACACATGGACCAGTACATAAAACAGGAACACAAAATATGGAAACAGTTTTCATAAAACGGAAGACACAAGACAGGGCACAGTACATAAACACGAACACACAAGATAGGAACAGTACATAAAACAGAACCACAAGAACCGAAACAGTACATAAAACATGACAACACAAACAGAGAACGTACATAAAACAGGACACAAGACGGTGAACATACCTAAAACAGGAACCACACAGACGGGAACAGTACATGAAACAGTAACACACAAGGTAGGGGAACATTACATAAAACAGGACCACAAGACGGGAACATTACTAAAACAGGAACACAAAGACAGGGGACGGTCATGAAAACAGGAACACACAAGACAGAAAACATACATAAACACATGAACACACAGATAGGGAACAGTACATAGAACAGGACACACAAGACAGGGAACAGTACATGAAACAGGAACACACAAGGTAGGGAACATTTCTAAAAACAGGACAACAACAAACATAAAACAGTACATAAAACATGAACACACAAGACAGAGAACAGTACATAAAACAGGAACACAAGACAGGGAACAGTACATAAAACAGGAACACACAAGACAGGGAACAGTACATGAAACAGGAACACACAAGACAGGGAACAGTACATGAAACAGGAACACACAAGACAGAAAACAGTACAGTACATAGAACAGGAACACAAGATAGGGAACAGTACATAAAACAGGAACACACAAGACAGGGAACAGTACATAAAACAGGAACACACAAGACAGGGAACAGTACATAAAACAGGAACACACAAGACAGGGAACAGTACATAAAACAGGAACACACAAGACAGGGAACAATACATAAAACACGAACAAACAAGACAGAAAATGTCAGAAGGGAGCCATGTAGGATGATGTAGCTACAAGTGCCAATCATCCTGGCAACAGTACCTCAGTCGGGTGCAATGAAGATCTAAAATGTGTTTGTATTTGTGGAGTGAGGCACATGTACAATCAGCATTGAACAAACGGACATGATGCCACAAATGAATACCCCACTTACTGTGTGAACACGGATTTGCAAGAACCTGGCAACGCTGCACGTGCAGAAATAATAATAATAATAATAAAAAATAAGTCTGGAACTGTGACTGGACATTGCACTCATATAAATCATATTCAATCGTGGAATCTCCGTGTTGTTTCTGCTAACCGCTATGTTTAGTCTGCTCCACATTACCGCAGTCTGAATTTAGTTTCATACACAGATGGCAGTCTTAGCCATAGTAGAATGATTTATTTATCAGTCACTGGAGGGAGTAAAGGAGGTGAATCCACGCTGTTCCGTGCACGAGTTTCAACACTGCAAGTTACTGTGAGCTGTACTGAACACTGGTGGCTGTGGTTCTGATCCTGCAGCATCAGCATGTCGTGGTACTCGGGTGATACCTGGCATCACACTAAGCAAATAAAGCAGTGTCTTCCACCTGATTAAATGTCCAAATGCATCAACACTACAGACGTCAGCCTCTTATTGTTTCACTCTCACAGAGCAAACTTCTGTTTCAAGGATCATCCCTTTGTCCTTCCCCAAGGCTAGTTTCTCTCGCTTGGCCATTCTTGAATAACAACAACTCCTGAGTAACACTCTTGGATCCCATTGTCTTAATTATTTAACACATATTTCCAAGTTTTCTTTTCTATTTTGAAAGGTACCTGCATATAGATGCAGATACGTATATCTAGCATACAAATTTTAATGGTCCTTTTCATAATTTTTTTTGTAAGCACATATCTGATTATTCCAGTCTCACATGGTGTTCTATATAATAATAACAATATGTATATTCTGTGTTATATTCAATATTTTATTTACACATATACTACTGTCTGATATTCTATATTTTTACATACTCAGTTATATATTCATGTTGTATCATCTTTAATTTAATTAGAATTGTTAGTGTCAAAATGCTGCTAATTATATAATATTAATAATAATAATAATAATAATAATAAAATGCATATTCTCTACGTTAAATTTAATATTTTATTTACACATACTGTTGTCTTATAGTCTATATTTTTATATACTGTTATATTCTTCATATTATTGTATTAACTTTAATTTAATTAGAATTGTTAGTGTCAGAATGTTGCTAATTAAATTAACATATAATAATAATAAAAGATTATATTCTATATATATTTTATTGTACTGATCACATTATACTATCTTTAATTTAATTAGAATTGTTAGTGTCAGAATGCTGCTAATTATATAATAATAATAATAATAATAATAATAATTATAATATATTCTTCATATTATTGTATTAACTTTAATTTAATTAGAGTTGTTAGTGCCAAATTAGTTGCTAATTAAATTAAGTTGTTAGTGTTAGTTGCTAATTAAATTAACATAATAATAATAATAATAATAATAATAATAGATTATATTCTATATATATATATATATATATATATATATATATATATATTTTATTGTACTTATCACATTATATTATCTTTAATTTATTATAATTGTTAGTGTCAGAATGCTGATAAGACTAATAATAATAATAATAATAATAAATTATAGTGTATATATTATCTTTATTGTATTTATCATATTATCTTTTAATATGTTCTCTTAATTTTTACATTTCGCTGCTGTTTTTTTTTAACTATAACCTTATTTACCCAATGAACTTATTAATTAGGTAATTAAAGTTTAATTCTTCCTTACAACATCTAATCTGCCCAAGGTCTTTTCCCATATTGAGTCTTGATCTTCCAAAGATTTTTCCCTGATCATTTTTAGGGAGTTTTTCCTTCCCACTGTCACCCTAGGCTTGCTAAACTAAGACATTGGTCTCTCATTTATGACAATGCTTTGTTGTAAAAAAAAATCACTACATAAATAAATGTGACTCTGACTTAATAGTAATACTAATAAGTTTTATCGATGTCCTTTCACAATCTCAAGGCCACCTTACAAAAGCAGGACAGAAAATATAATGGAGAGCAAAAGATAATGACTTGGAGTTAACAGACATACTGTCACGAAGATGCGGTTGCAAAGAATTCCATAGCCTGGGGGCTACAGCACTCAAAGATATGATACCCATTAAGGAAAATCTAATATAGGGGACAGTGAGTAGCCTGGCAGAAGACCTGAGGGTGCGGGTGGGGACGTTCGAGCTCCCCGTGATGTGCTGGGGCCTGATGTACTGTACTATTTAACTTCAAAGCCAACGACATCAATCTACCTAAGCATGGGACTTCCTGCTATTCTTCCTCATGCTTGTCTGATAAATTGCCTGCATCAGCTTCTGTAACCTTTCTATCCATGGAAATACTAAGCTGTACCCTGGAAGAGGTGCCAGTCCATTGAAATGCACCTAGGGGAAATTTAGATTCTTCTGGAAAATTCTGGCAAAACAGATGGACACAAAGACAACGTGTCAATTTCCACAATGACAAAGAAAATTGAATTGTCAGAATTGTCAGTTGGTATAAATTGAGGAATTAAGACTGTTGCTACTTGGTTGACCACCAAAGATCACTCCAACAGCAAGGATTCTAAGCGGGGTTGCAAACGAGAAAGCCATTGCTCTCCAACATAGCTGTTGAACTGAACTGGGTCTAAATGTATGGTGAAATTAGCGACGTCTGTATCATTAAAATTCTTTGAAACCATCTGAATAAGCTGTTAGTAAAGGTGTTGAGACCACGTTACAGCTAACACGCTGCTTAATCTAACGGCACACCTTAGCGACGCAGAGTCTCTTGTGAACAATGACACATCACGAGATCATCTGCTGAGGATCAAACCTTTTTCGAAGTTTTACAGCTAAATGTGTGATTAAAGGCGACAGAATTATATGCAAAGCAGAACAGACATAGCAAGCTGTTACTTTTGATCGACTCTTCTGTTATCAAGTTATCATATAAATGTAATTGGAAACATATGGAAATAATTAGTACTCTGCAATATTCCCTGTGACGAATTAACACATAGTGCCATAAAACTTCTACTGTGTAAATAGCAATGGCAGTTCATCAGTCGAGGGAACCAGGAAAGCTAAAGATTCACTACAATGGCCAAAAGTTTGTGGACAAAAAAAAATCTAGAACCATGAGCGTGGAGTTTGTCTCATTTACATTTACAGCATTTAGCAGACGCCCTTATCCAGAGCGACTAACAATTGATGCAGTCCAATCCTAGCAATTGTGGGTTAAGAGCCTTGCTCAAGGACCCAACAGTGGCAGCTTGGCAGAGGTGGGATTTGAACCCTGGACCCTCTGATCCATAATCCAGTACCTTAACCGGTAGGCTACCACAGTCCCACAGTCTCCCTTTGCTACTACTGATCAGCTCGTCTAAGTCATCAACATGTTTGTTAGATCCAATTCCTACATGTCTACTCAAACAAGTATTACCTAGTGTTATAGAGCCAGTGTTAGTTATTTTAAATTCATCCCTTACCTTAGGTTATGTGCCCGAATCCTTTAAGTCTGCCGTTATCAAACCACTGATTAAAAAAGCCAATCTTGACCCTTGTGTGATATCTAATTATAGACCAATTTCAAATCTACCGTTTCTGTCCAAAATCTTAGAAAAGCTGTCTATCAGCAGCTCTGTAGTCACCTCCAAAGGAATGAAATTTATGAAACATTTCAGTCTGGCTTCAGTCAGGCCCCATCATAGTACTGAAACAGCATTAATTAGGGTACTAAAATGACTTGTTATGTCCTCAGATAAGGGATGTGTTTCTTTTTCTGTTCTGTTAGATTTAAGTGCAGCATTTGACACTATAGATCATGATGTTTTACTAAACAGACTAGAACAGTACTGTAGGTATTAAGGGATCAGCACTTTCTTGGTTTTAAATCTACTTAACTGACCGGTTACCAGTTTGTTCATATAAATAATCTAAGATCTAAGCTCTCAAAAGTGAAGTATGGCGTGCCTCAGGGGTCAGTGCTTGGCCGCTTTTTATTCTCTCTGTACATGCCTGCCACTAGGCTTCAGTTAATTCGTAAAACATGGCATTAATTTCCACTGCTATGCCGATGATACACAGCTGTACATATCAGCCAAAAACTAATGACAGCCTTACAATCATACGAAATCGAGGACTGTGTAAAGGAAACTAAAAGATGGGATGTTATTTAATTTTCTCCTACTTAACTCAGATAAAACTGAGGTGCTATTAGTGGGACCCAAGGCCTGTGAGAGACAGGTTAGCTACATCTATCCTAAATCTAGATGGCTGTCCAGTATTGGCCCAGTCCGTCTGTAAAAAACTTAGGGGTCACATTTGACTCAGATCTCTCCCTTGATGCGCACATTAGCAGCATCACTCGAATTGCTTTCTTCAATTACGTAATATCGCTAAACTTAGAAATATCCTCTCTTTTAATGATGCGGAAAAAACTTGTTCATGCGTTTATAACCTCAAGGTTGGATTACTGTAAAACGCCTTACTTACTGGATGCTCTATAAATCTATAAATAAACTTCAGTTAGTTCAGAATGCAGCTGCCCGAGTGCTAACTCGAACTAGAAAATTTGATCATATCACTCCTGTTCTATCATCACTGCACTGGTTACCAGTCAAATTCCGCATTGATTACAAATACTTCTTATAACTTATAAAGACTCTACATGGCCTGGCCCCACATTATCTGAGTGACCTCTTAGAGTTTTACAATCCAACTCGTCTACTTCGTTCGCAGGGTGCAGGACTTCTTTTAGTTCCTAGAATTAAAAAAGTCACCAGCAGGGGGAAAGGCTTTCTCATACATGGCCCCCCAACTATGGAATAAACTTCCCACTTTCGTTTCGAGATTCAGACACACCCTCCAAAGTTTTAAGTCTAGGCTAAAGACATACTTATTTACGCAGGCTTTTGACTAGATTTAGACCAGGTTGCATGGTTTGGGTTGCTGGGGCCCGGAGTCTGGAGTCATTGTCCTGGCCTGCCTGCCTTGTCCGCTAGCCGGGAGTGTCGAGTGGGGCGTCTGGCTGAACTAGGCTTCGGTCCTCGTGATCTTGACTCATGCATCCTTGCCTTAGAATAAGGGCAGAGCTGGGGGTTCATAGTCAAAGAGTCTATGGTGATCAGAGACGTTGGGTTGCTGTCTTCTGCCGCTCGTGGGGTTGCCAATGTCTCATGTGATCCCTCTTGGCTGTGTTTTCCTACCAGTTCTCCTCTTTCTAGCTTTCTAGCTATGCTGCTATAGCTAATGCTGCCGGGGTCTCATGCTACACTTGGCATCAGTGATTGACATGGCATCAGTGATTGTTAATAAACACTGTGCTCTTAATCAATAACTAATTACATTTTTGTTTTCTCTCCGAGCTGTGTTCCGGCAGTTCCGGCCCTACACAATGATGTACATCTGATGGAGCTCCACTGTGCATAATTCACATTTATTCGACCATGACTCCATGACTTTAGTTTTCGCTCTTAGATTTATATCATACCCCATACCCCCGGCCACTTAATGTCGATGTGCATACTTCACATTCTATTCGAACTATGACTCCATGACTTTAGTTCGCTCTTAGATTTATCATCTACGCCGCCCAAGGAGGTTGGGTCCCTTTTTGAGTCTTGGTCCTCCCAAGGTTTCTTCCTAGAAACTATGGAGTTTTTCCTTGCCACTGTCGCCCTAGGCTTGCTCAATTTGAGATTGGACGTAGTTATTAGGAGATAATCTAAACCTGTAAAGTTGCTTTGAGACAATGCTCCATTGTAAAAAGCGCTATATAAATAAATCTGACTTGACTTGACTTGACTACTACTTCAGCGTTAAGGCTTATTACTAGAGTCTGGAACATGATTGATACGTCTTTGGCTCGCAGCTGGCATTCCAGTTCATTACAAAGCTCTCTGATGGGGTAACGTCAGCGCTCTGTGCGAGGGGTCAAGTTCTCCGTCAGAGTTGGTAAAACGTTTATTTATTGACTTTGTTTAAGGAGGGCTGGGCTGAAAGTTGTGAAGGAGTGTCCAGTGGATGTTCGGTACAACCCGTTCTACAGCCACTGCTTCTCTCCATATTATCAATGCCACGGGTGTGAGTGAAATCTTCTTTGGACAAAGTTTGGAAATTTTCGAACTCTGTGCCGACATGCTGCCTCTTCTTCCTGCGACATTCAGCAAACACGAGAACTGAAAGTTTTCCAATTTCAGAAATGTTTGAGAAAGGCATACATCTTGCTCAACATTTTCCCCGGCAATACGTCTCATGTTTAATGCATCATTACACCCAAATCCCTCACAGTGATTTACCTTTCTCGCCGCTTCTTCCATCACTGTCTTCGCCCTCACTTTAATATAAGGGATGCTTTTGAATCGTGTTGGTGGACTTGAACATGGATTTCTTGTTGTTGCTGTATTCAGCAGGATGTGTTGTGTATGGGGTGGTAATAAGCTCCACCAGACTGTAGGTATGTATCAGTATTTTTCCATCTCATGACTGTAAAGGCTATTAAACGACCTGTAGAAACCCAGGCAATAAGATCGCCAGGGGAAAACCAGTTGCTTTGTTGTTCAATGTCAGTAGGTTAACTTGAACAGCTGGATGAATGTACCATAAAACTAAATAAGATTGGCAGTCTGACTCAGTGCTGTCTGCAGAACAGTAAAGCACAGTATTGACAGAAGGCGTCGTGTAAAGCGAGTCGGAAGCGTGTTGTCAGACACCAATGTGGGAATACAATAACAGATGAAATGCTGAACCAGGCCATCAGAAATTCTTTTCGGAAACACATTCAAAATCAATAAGTATGATTTTAGTTTGTTTGCTTACCAAAGTAATTTTGGCTATGAAAGGTTCATTATGATAAAATCCTCATATAGTGGAACCTCGTCACTAATAAGTTCCAGAAGGCTTGTACCGAGCAAATTTTTCCCAAAAATAGGAAAAGTAAATTGGATTCATCTGTCCCAGACTCCCAGAAAATCCACTCTGCATTCTGTTTTCTTTAAACGAAAAGAAGCAACTCCTTAGAACATCCACTGTTAAATATAATAAAATAAGGGTGGGATATTTCGTACATGGTTAGCGTTAGATTTGGAAGTGCAAAGGTCTTAGGCCACCATCGGATTTGAACATATTGTCGACGACTGGATCCAAAAATTTCAAACAGCCTTTTCACCCTGTTCCCCTTCTGAAAAAGTGGTTTCTTGACTGCCCTTCCAAAAAGCATTCCTGATCAAGCTTCTTCAGACTGTAGAACTTACACTGCTATTGCTCAAGTGTAAGAGGTCATACTAAATATCAAGGTTTTCCAGTTTTGTAATACTGAACACCAATGACCTGTATTTTCTGGTTGTATCCTAATAAAGAGACTGAAAAATAATTATATATGGTCATTACACCATTGCTAAAACAACAGTAGATCTAATCTAAAAGGTGGCTTAGGACTTTCGCATAGAATTGTATATAATCACAACTGATGCCATCTACAGCGAGTTGTGAAGGTTTGACTCGAAATGCTCACAGCAGGAGGCATTTCTCTTTATTTTAAAGCATCCCCAAAGAACAAAAACACCAGGCTTTTCCACTTGCTTGTCAGCAACGTCTAGATGTTTACAACAAGCGATGTCTAGACCCCAAATAAGCAAGCCAGAGGCAACAGCGAAAAGGAGAGTCTGTGTGATACGCGCAAGGAAGAAGCTCAAATAGGAAACCCATTCTCTCTTGTAGATGAAATCAGACAACAAGATTGAGTTCTTAAGAGTCTAGCTAGATGTGAAGGAAATCAAGCAGTATTGTGTATATCAGATGTTTGGTATACCATTGTGAAGAAAAGTCTTCCGAGAATAAGGCAGGTTTATTTAAAACTGAAACAGTTCCTGAGGCAGGTCTTCAGGAGATTGTGTGCCGAGGTGATAATTCACTGCAACAGGTAGGGTAATCTGGGCGAATCAAGCACACCATTGGCCAATCAGGTGGGGCCAGGGTTCAGAACGACAGCAGGTAAAGACCATACAGATAGTAAACAGATCTAAGATGATCCACTGGCTCCCATACACCGAGTGGCCACTTCATTAGAGGCACCTGGACTTTCAAGATTAGAGCTTCACTGTGTGGAAATTAGACATAACCATGGAGTGCAGCAGAAAATCAAGTGCGCAAGTTTCCTTTGGATTAGTTTCAGTGAATCTAAGTGAGTTCAAACAAAGAATGTCCATCGGTTCTACACTAGTCGGGGCCACCATTTCAAAAACTGCCAACCTTGTGGGGTTTTCTCATGCAACAGTGTTGAAGTGTTGTCACGATACCAGAATTATGACTCCAATACGATACCTGGTTAAAGTATTTAGATACCGATACTGAAACCTAATACATCAGTAATGGTAATACAAAAGTAATGGAATAATAGATAATAGATCACTATATTAATCCCAGAGGGAAATTCCTGTACATTTTGTTGGGGCAGACTATTTATGATTGAAAATAACAGTCAACCATTTGGACACCAATTTTGCGGAACAGCATTGACCTCAAACTATGAAATAGCATGTATAGCAACAAAAAGGTGCACGATCTCCATGGAATTAACTGGAGTTCTGTATTGATTACTTGTAGAATGCGATCTGATCCTCATGTAACACCAATACACAAATGTAATGTACCTGTGCTAATAACACACATATTTATGTGGTTTTTTTCACAGTTTGGCCAGGTGTCATGGTGCAACTAAAGCAGTGTTTCCCAGCCGTTTCTGTCACCTCACATTTTCAAAAAGAAATAATCCCACGGCGCAGCAGCAACCCTTACCACCAGAAACCTCATGTCAAACCATGCTCAACATCACCCCTTGAGCGTAAAACCTAAGCTTGTTTAGATAAACACAAAGCCATTAGCCTGGCTGGGCTCGAGGACAAGCACATGCAGAGCTCTTGGTTGGTTGCTCTCAGTCTTTCTCAGTTTTCGCTTTTTATGCAAGTCAGAACTAAAAACTCGCACAGGTAAGTCGAGGATGGGAAGCAGCATTGAGAATGGCACTACTTCTGCAAGCTGGATGCTCCAAGATGAGCTAAATGGATCACAATCCCAACACTTCAACTGACGCCGATAGGAAAGTGTACACTTTTCCACACAGACAGCCATCCACACATCATTGGTATTCAGCTTTCATCTTAAATTCCATTAATCTCATTTGTTACGAAAATGCCACTCTTCCAAATAGTGATTTTAATATAAACGTGAGGTGTGTACGTTCGAGCAACCCCTGGTTTTAAGTCTTGGCTGGCGTCCTGAACAGCAATTCAAGCTGTTTTGTGTGAGGGAAATTTTTTGTTTGACAGGCTGATGGAAGGTTCTGTTTGTTGGACACAAGCTGTACTCATGCAAATAAACACTTCTCTCTCCGCGCTTTGACAGGTGCCAACACCAGTGTGGGCTGTAATGGGACGGAGCAATTATGAGTGGTGAATCACAGGGTTAACTGGCTTGGAACACCTAAATGCATCTCCATGACCCCAGCAGTGTCTGCTGATTTTCAGCACCGGTGTAACAAGAGCACTGCCGATTGATTTAAGATTGTACAGGATGCCCAACTCCCCCTTCAATTTGTGTTCAATTGTTTTTTTGTTGTTGTTGTTTCAGCATGTTTAGGGCTGTCCTCATATTTCAGCTGCCTAGCAAGTGGTCGCAGGTTTTCGTCAAGAATTTGGCTGTATGTAACAACATCTATTTTCAGTTCAATCCTGAACAACTGCCCAGTTCACGCTGAAGAAAAACACCCCCACAAAGAATGCTGCCACCTAGTGATTACCGATTATTGGGTCACCAATTAATCGGGTCGATTAATGCCATTTGGAAATAATCAGCACTGGCCAATATTCAAAAACAGTGGGCAAAATGCAGAGAAAATTTGTTTATTGTTACCAATTACCAGGCATTATTAAATAAGAGTCACTCATTTGACCATGACTGCATTTCCCACCAGACGATGGCTCTGATTGGTGAGCGTCCGTTTTCTGTAAACCCCCAGATTGTGGCAGAATGAGTTTCTCTGACTGATTAGAGCATGGCTTATTTCCAGTAGAAAGAAAATCTCTCTCGGGAGCATGAGCAATTTGGTATAAGCGAGTGATCCCCCAAAGCAATGTCAAGAGGATTTTCTTTACCACCTTAACACTCCAAAAGAGCATTTCCCATCCAATTTTGAATATCAGAGTACAGAAATGGCATTAAAAGGAAGACCATTTTGCTTGCATCATTCACTGTAGCCAATACAGTGATTTTTTTCAGCAGTGGCGACAAAACAACCCCCCAAAAATCCATATGATTTACATCCATTTGTAAACATGGCATGCAAAGACTGTAGCCTGGTTTGAGCACTCAATTGTACGTGTTTTTAAGGGTCTCTAGAGCTTTCTAATTGGGAAACTCACCCGAGGTGATTTGGTTTCAGCGTGTGTGTGTCCCTCAAAGACAGAGGGTAAAATGTCCCCCAAATAATTCCTGCTGTATACACGGAATTGGGATGAGCCCAAGTGGCTGGTTATTCATGTTCAGTCAAAACCCATTATCAAAATGTACCTCATTCTGGTTCAGCCAAATAGCCATAGTTTCCTATGGGAAAATCCCCACATGGTTCCTGTTTATTCCAAACCCCACTTACTGTCTTGGATGCCAATAGAAGTAGTGCAGGGGATTTTCTGATTGCTTCTCCTGTACATGGCATCCCAAATATTTCTTCTAAACTAAAATATCAAAAAACCCGGATACCTCCACTACTGAACATAATATCACACTGTGGCAGATAGTGTGCCCACACTTTGCCCCTATTTCAGTTCATTTTCTGGATACTTTATTTTTTTTTAAATCCACAACGATAATGTTAATGCTTCTTCCAAACATCTCCACGGTCCAGATTTATTTGATTACAACCATGATCTTCGTAGAGTTATTATCTCGCTGTAGAACGAATTTCTTTCCGATCACACGGTTTCCCAAGTGTATTGCATAATGTATTAAAATTTCCATAATTAAAAGCATTCATGATGTTTGCCTGCTGCTTTCTCTTACTTGCAACTACATCAAATGTGAACTCATGAGTCAAATGTGAGTCCAGAACACTTTGATTAACTTCTTAGATGCCATTTTAGTGTTGTATTTCAAATGTTCTTTTTGTGTGCTTTCGTCTAAACCAAACAAAGCTTGTCTGCAACGACTGTTTTGACTAAAAATGAAATAAATGAAAGAGTCGTCTCAGAATTTGCAGCAAGGCTTCACTGAAACGGCACAGCATTCGTACGCTCCTAGTTGTGTCGCTAACATGTACCTGTATTACAAGACCTTTGGTTATAATAAGTTGAGTGAGGTCCCGTCTAAGTGCATTAGGATTTCCCCAGGCATATTATGGTAGCAGTTAAAAGGTGATCAAGTTTATTTTCTGTATTCTGTCACTGACATGTAACGCTGCAGAAACACCATCCCAAAAGCATTCGGCTCTTCACCTATAAAGGGCAGTTGACAATCTTCTACAATAAAGCTGCATATGAAAGATAACTAACACTGACCCTTATTTTAGCAGATACCTAGTTGTCACTCAGTAGGTGAGGCTCATATATAAGAGGGCAATACCAGAAATGTGGGGCAAAAGCCCTACAAAAACCCAACACGAGTACACGCTACCAGCCCTAGCCATTTATGACAAGCCTGGACTGCTGCTTTTTTCCGACAGATAATTCTGTGACCCTCGCCAGTATAAATCCCCTCAAACATGCTTTTAGCGCCTTTTAGTGCTATTGTTCAGCATAAACTCGACCTAACAGATCTTTCACCTCTGCTAATGGGTGACACAGGGAGTTATCAGTGAGACACCCTGGAGTCAAGATTTAAAACCCATTGAGTGCAGGTCCATGCCCTGTGGTGTCGTAAAGTATAAGCTGCTGTTGGAGTGGAGGAGACAGAATTGAAGCAGATAACTCTTTAAAGGGATATTCACAGGACATGCACAGGATGACAGGTCATAGACTACAAACGCTGTAGTGAACGTGTAATTTTTCTGTATTTTTGTAAGAAATATATGCTAGAATCATGCCCTTTTGAAATGAGCTTAATGAGTGCAGAACATCAGTTTTAGTACATGCTCATTTTCTAACTGTCACCTAAGTTTGACTCCAGGGAACAGTTCCTATGGAGGGGGGTACCGGCCTGGATGCAATTTTACACAACAGGGAAAAAAGGCTGCCAACCTAGGTGTTGAAACATTTTTGTTCAACTTTTCTTTTCATGGAACCTTCATCACTGCTGAAGAAAGACGGCAGGGGCCTTTGTTAATGTTGTCAAAATTCCACATATTCAGTGGGGTGATGCTGTTTCAAACGTCTTATTAAATTAGTTTTCTGAACGTTTTCGGAGTTGCTCCTCCACGGCCTATTTTCGCTATGCATGTATTGCAAGCGGCACGCTCTGAAGAGCTTCCACGCTAAAGACATGGCTGTGTCTGAAATAGATCCGTACTCCATCATTAGTAATGGGCTATAGAGAGAGAGACGATTTAGTTGACCAAGCACTTGAAACCCAACTGAAATCTAACACTTCCTCATCATGAACATGCATCAGCAGCGGCCTCATAAACAAACCGGTGAGTGGCTGAGCCATGTTTATAGCTCTGTACACAGATGAACTGAATTAAAGTTGATCCACCTGATGGAGGTCGCTTTAAGACACCAACTCTGGTTGAGCCCATGCTGATCTGTTGCCAAGTTAGTTCTATGTTGATATGCTGAGCCTGGTATTAGCCACGACTAAAGGTGGACAAAAGAACAACTGAACCTTTAGTGCAAATTCTGTCTACCTCATCACAGGATAAGGAACGCCATGGTTACCCACGGCGTGAATCTCCACCGAAACCCGCTGCTCACACCGAGTCGACACAAGATATGGGCCTAGACTGACCCGATTGCAATTCGGTCCCACTAGAACCCGTGCACACCGCGTCATAAGTCTTATACGACAAGCAGACCTAATGCCATAAATCAATTTTCTGGAACAAATAAATTAGCCTGTCCTCTGTCGAGAAGCTCCACAGCAGTCATAAATGCTTGTCTTGCTTTTTTTTTCTTGATCTACTTCCATTATTTGCCAAGTCACTGACCACCACACATGACAGGCTATTTCTAGAGTCAGGTCAAAAATATCAAAATGTCATACTTCAGGTCAATCCCAGTGGCCTAAAAATCGATCATGAGGTGGCAAATGGGTCTGCGGCCTTTACAGTGCTCTTGATCTTTCGTTCTGACCGTATACACCGAATGCTCTCAAAACATCGACCTATAATTCTGGTAACCATTGTGCAGTGTATCTGGTGTATAAACTGATGCTACCAGTACGATTACAAAAACTGTAATTTACTTTTATTTAAACTTTATTTTTTTAAGATTCCCAAGTCACTGGACTTGTCACTAGACCAGGACATATGCATCTCATTTCCAAAAGCCAGGTCATTAAAAATCTATTAAACCAACACATTGTGGAAACCCAGTGAAGATCATGCTTATTTTCGCTAAGGTTCCTGTTATTTCCCATAAAATCCTCCCTAAATCACTTTAAAGTGTCACTTTAAAGGAACGATTCATTTATGCATAATCAGTTGCTAACCCCTTGCGAACCCGAATCCCTATTGCTGCAGGAACTTAAATGCTTCATTTTCCACTGAAGAACTTCATTCATTTCCTCCAGCTAACTGCCGCTCTTCAATCCCCAAAATGAGAAAGTGAATGAGATGAGATTGCATGGCTAATGTGACCAGATGAAATGTCCAACAGAAGCTCTCTGTCTTTCAAAAAAAAAAAGAGGTTGGGTCAGGCTTTTTCTCAAAGCCACTGCTTCATATATCATCATCAGGCCTTTGAATTTACAATGCAAGGAATGAGGGATTAGTTATATTCAGGGCAGGCTCTATTAGTTCGTGTGGTAAAGTCAGTCTGTGCTAAATATAAACAAGTGGAGTAAATATAAATATAAACACAACTTCAAAGTGTATTTATGTTCTGGTGATGGCCAGCATACCAAGCTGAACTTCTTTGAAATCAGTAAATATTTTTTAAACTGAAACTTATCTAAACAAGGATCATATAGGCTAATAGGGTCCTGACAGACGTTAAAGCCAAACAAGATCTAGGATATCTTATTTAAAAAAGGTCAAACAAAAACACTTCAGTGCAATGCCATGAGAATATTGCATTTGAATCTGGGCTAAAAGTGGTTTCCATGATTAACTAGGAATGAGTTTCAGGTGAGGTGGAGCACCAAGTGGGCTTTGCCAAGGGCAAAGGAATGGTGCCTGGGAAATGTCCTCTGGTACACTCCAAGGGCATTATCAAACCCAATTTGTTGCTGTGCCCCACTAAAATCAGCAGCAAAAAGTCTACATGCAAATTCACCACGGGCACTACATTTCCCACAATGGCGCAGCATCTCTCCAAAAGCTTGAGCTCTTGACGCTTTCAGTCGGAGCTGGTTTCTTTTGCTCATTTGCATGGAGTCAATGACAACTGCAAATATTTAAAAAGAAAGTCAGCCACACTTCAGGAAAGGTAATGATAGCTTATGATCACTATATGTTTAGGCCTCTTATAACCTTAGTACACTTAGTACACTAGAGCAAAGGCATCCATTAAACTAGCAAAGGCATCAGTTATCCAAGTATAAATCCATCCCAGTAAGTAATACAAGCTTCAACCAGGATAGTGTGGTGCCAACTGGGATTCATCTTTGTTGACTTAACTGTGATACAGTAGCTGAACATGTGCTTCCATAACGTCAAACAATGGAAATGATAAATATGTATCAGCTGTGTGTGCATAAAAAACATCTCCAGACGATCAATATTAATAAAATGTAAACTTGACACGCGTGTATTCCTCTACATATTCTAGACACGTCTGGATGCAGACGGGTCGTTCGGCATATGCAATCCGACTACAAAGCCACACTGTTGTAACAAATGCGACTGTTTACCTGTGCAATACTTCAAAGATGTGTTTGTGGAACATTTCACAAACCTTCCAGTCTTATGCAGGCCGTGTTTCAACATTTCCATGCATCAATATTCAGAATACATGTACAGGGTGACCAAAAGTCTGACTCCACCAGTAGTTCTTTACTTGAACACAACAACATTCTGTGTTTTGCATAACACAGGGCCCAACCATCGAAAGCCCGGCATCATCGGTGTGGGTCTTGGTCAAGGACCCAACAGAGTCAGCTTGCCAGAGGCAGGTGGGATTTGAACCTTCTGCTCCATAGTCCAGTGCCTTCACTGAAAGGCTACCACAGTACCACAAAATTGAGTGAAGGAGACGTCCTTGAAGGGAAACTGCATGCAAGAGAGCTCAGACTGGGCGACGGTTCACCATATAGCCAAGACAATGCTGGAGGGACAATTTTCTGGCTGTCCCTCAGAACATTTGTGGTTCCGGTCCATCCCAATACATTTAAAAACTACAGATAGTTTTTCTATAGTAGTTCTATTAGGAAGCTCACCACAAAAATGGTACATCATACCTAATAGAACTACTATAGCAAGAAAAAAATCTGTAATTCAGAATAAAAGCTGCCTGTCACTACCAACGATCAGTACCAATGTCTGCTCATACTATTGTCAGATAAAAAGAGTAGTGAGAATCATTTTCCCCACTGCAACTCCCTTTATCATTTAATGGCAAATAGCAGCAGCAGATAATGGCACTAATTTTTCAGCAATTATGAACCATTTCTTGCAAAGTGCTCTCAGGGCTCTCGCTAAGCCCGTGATGGAGACAGTTGTCCACTCCTGGGCAACACTGCACAGATAAAGTTCTAATTTGCTCTTGAATATACATCAGGGATTTATGAAACGTTCAGCTGGTACAAACGCAATTCACGCAGTTTAATAAATAGCATGTATCCACTGTGTAAGTGAACAGAGCTGATTTATTTACGATTGGGAAGAGACCGAGTTTGCAGTCTGGAAGTGCAATTCCTACAATGCAGCATATCAAATCCAAAAATAATGGGACACCTTCTTTCAGAATGGCTTACTAGTTGACTTAGCACATCTTTTGGAGCACGTTTCACAATGAGCATGGTTTCATGGGGAGTATTGAGCAGGCGTGACTTTCTAAAGAATTTGTAATGTGACATAGCTCATCGCAGTGGAAAGGGGAACAAGCTGCTTGCGTTCCAACACAACAGTACAAGGTTCTGCACATTTGCGAGATTGACCAATCATAATAAGAGTAGCAGTGCTTCAGGGTGGGACAAATAGAATATCCAATAAATGCCAAGATATTTTTTCTGTGCAAATGACACGCTTAAAGCTACGAGTCCAAAGAGCATACCAACCTTTTTAAGATATAAGTCAGTGCCATAGACATCCAAAGACGCATGGGCTTCATTGAATGTCTATTACCTCCGAAGCTGACTTTGCACGCAGGCTGATAACCAGAAGTTTGTGTTTAATGAACGAACAATGCGATGTTGTAGTCAGATATTTGATCACTTGTTTGAAAGCACTATACAATAATATCGAATTGAAGCCAGGCATCCCATGTAGGCTTAAAGAAATTGCCTGTGGTAGGGAGCACATCTCATTTTAGTCTCAATCAAGGGCAAATAAACTTCAGCTTCATGGTTTGATTAACCATCAGAAGAAATAATCTTATTAAAAGAGCTAATGCTTTAGTATTCAAATATTGAAGTGCATAAGTTTTGCAATACAAGCCCAGGAGAGCAATATTTCCCTCCCATCCTGGCGGATGTCAAATGATCATTAAGATTTGAATCCTTGCTTTTTTGTCACATTGCCCTTGGCTAGCTGTGACATTTAATAAAGTTTGTTCCATTTCGGCTGGAAGCTCATAAAACAATACACTGAAATGTGTAATAGAGTTTTACGCCTTTGCCCTTGGCTTCAGCCGATTTTACAATAACAATTTGGCTTTGAGACATAAAACCTAATGATTGGGGCTGTCATATTTGCATACGAGCATCGGCGGGGGTGTATTGGTTTTGCACGAGATGCCAGTTACAGCACATAATTAAAAAGTCTGGCGGTCAGGACCGTCATCGATGGCATGGCTTCTGCAGAAAGCATGGAGCGTTTCCTTTTAATGAGGCTTGTCGACTTGCACTTTTACCCTTTTCTGTACAGCTCGGCCAAGACAAACTAACATGTTGGCTGGGGCACGGTCATAACATAAGCGCACTCATTACATCTGTTGCTAAAATAATTCCCCTCTAAAACACAGGGGAAACGACAAAGGAAACTGTGACTGAGAAGGAAAACATGACAGAGAAAACAACTTAAGCACGTTTATGTAGACGCAGACTTTTTGATCAATGTGAGGAACCACCCTAAGGGATACGTGGAATGTGGATGGTCGTGCTAGCTGAATAAACGTTCAAACCTTTCCTTCAAGTTGTGAGAGATCTTGCTTGAGTAATAAAAGTATCAGCCCTACATAAAAAGTAAACAAGCCTGAGCAGATATTGGGGAATCAGTGCAACTAAAGCACTGACAAATGAGGGGTCAGTAACATGTGGTGAACTGTGGAGAAGAACCCGGCCTGTCAGCCAATGAGTGATTTCATCGGCCCACATATCGCTTTAACTGTATCTGGCTGCTAATACACAGCCAGAACTGCACCCGTCGGCCCAAATTTGGCGCAAAACGCAAATCCTGCACAAACGTTACATATGGAAGATTACACCCAGGCCACATGCCACCCAGTCTGAATGCTGGGTTGAACTTTGTGGCTGGCAACAGTTGAGCCAACAATACACTTGCCATTGCCGTAACTGAGCCACAAGTTCCTAAGCTGAGCCATGTTTGACACAAAACTGGGTGATGTCTGGGAAGTGCTAAAGAAAACAAAACTACCCTAGCTTAGTGGTTTAATGTCTTACCTAACATGGTGAGATATCTACCAATCTGCAATACTCTTATATTCTCCTATATAAAACAAAAATACAAAAGTGGTGCCTACCAATTACCTAATGGGTATATACAGTAATCTGTAATTTGTTGTTTTGGCAATGGTATAATGACCATATAACATATTTCCACTGATGTGATCTTCATTCCAATTTTTGTGAGCTTTAGCACACTGTAGCCTTTTCACCCGGTTCCCCTTTGGAAAAAGTGGTTTCTTGGCTGCTACACTCATAAAAAGCATTCCTGATCAAGCTTCTTCGGACTATAAAGTCAACTAGGGTTGCTCCAGTGTAAGGGGAGGTGGCTTTAAACCATTTATAAAACAATGATACAGTGGGCAAAAAAGTATTTAGTTAGCCACTGATTGTGAAAGTTCTCCTACTTAGAAAGATGAGAGAGGTCTGTAATTTTCATCATAGCTACACTTCAACTATGAGAGACAAAACGAGGAAAAAATTCCAAGAAATCACATTGTAGGATTTTTAAAGATTTTAATTGTAAATCATGGTGGAAAATAAGTATTTGGTCACCCATAAACAAGCAAGATTTTCTGGCTCTCACAGACCTGTAAACAACTCCTTTAAGAAGCTCTTCTGTTCCCCACTTGTTACCTGTATTTATGGCACACCTGTTTGACCTCGTTATCTGTATAAAAGACACCTGTCCACAGCCTCAAACAGTCAAGACTCCAAACTCAACCATGGCCAAGACCAAAGAGCTGTCGAAGGACACCAGGAAGAAAATTGTAGACCTGCACCAGGCCTGGGAAGAGTGAATGCTACAATAGGCAAGCAGGTTGAATTGTTGAATAAAGAATCAACTGTGGGAGCAACTGTAAGACATACAAGACCATTGATCTCCCTCGATCTGGGGCTCCACACAAGATCTCATCACGTGTGGTCAAAATGATCATGAGAACAGTGAGCAAAAATCCCCAGAACTACAAGGAGGACCTGATGAATGATCTACAGAGAGCTGGGACCACAATACGCCAAGAGGGACTCAGATCCTGCAGTGCCAGGCGTGTCCCCCCTGCTTAAGCCAGTACATGTCCAGGCCCGTCTGAAGTTTGCCAGAGAGCATATGGATGATTCAGAAGAGGATTGGGAGAATATCATGTGGTCCAGATGAAACCAAAATAAATAGAACTTTTTGGGAAAAACTCATCTCGTCGTGTTTGGAGGAAAAAGAATGCCGAGTTAGTTGCATCCCCAAGAACACCACCCATACCTACTGTGAAGCATGGGGGTGGAAACATCAATGCTTTGGGGCTGTGTTTTTCTGCAGAAAAAGGGGACAGGACGACTGATCCGTGGTAAGGGAAGAATTAACGGAGCCATGTATCGTGAGATTTTAAGCTAAAACCTCCTTCCATCAGTGAGAAGCATTGAAGATGGAACGTGGGCTGGGTCTTCCAGCATGACAATGATCCCAAACAAACCACCGCTTCGGGCAAACGAAGGAGTGGCTCCGTAAAAAGCATTTCAAGGTCCTGCAGTGGGCCTAGCCAGTCTCCAGACCTCAGCCCCATGAACATTTGTGGAGGGAGTTTGAAAGTCCCGTGTTGCCCAAAACATCACTGCTCTAGAGGAGGATCTGCATGGAGGAATGGGCCAAAATACCAGCTACAGTGTGGGTGCCAACCTGGTGAAGACTTACAGCAAACGTTTGACCTCTGTCATTGCCAACAAAGTATTGAGTTTGAACTTTTGTTATTGACCAAATACGTATTTTCCACCATAATTTACAGTTAAATTCTTTAAAAATCCTACAATGTGATTTTCTGGATTTTTTTTTCTCATAGTTGAAGTGTACTTATGATGAAAATTACAGACCTCTCTCATCTTTCCAAGTAGGAGAACTTGTACAATCAGTGGATGACTAAATACTTTTTTGCCCCACTGTATATCACATTTAATGGTGGCCTGAGACTTTTGCACATGTACGTTATTATATAGTTGTTGCAATGACCCTCAATGTTAATTACCTATCCTTAAGAACATGGACCTAGAAGGAACTTGGGTCAGAGAGATAAGTTGGCACAAGCAATTTAAATCCATTTAGACCACAAACACTGAATAAAACCTTACAATCATTCCCAACACAAAACCTTTTTTTCAAATTAAAATTAAAAGACAAGGCTTTCCTTGTTTCAAGGCAAGCCAACAGCGGTTCAGTGAGTTTCAGTAAGTATACTTGGGCATCATCTGCATAACAATGGAATCGGATGCCATATTTTCTAAAGAGAAAACAGGATAGGTCAAAGAATAGAACCCTGGAGCACTCCACAAGATAATAGAACTGAGGAGGATAGAAAACCACCAAAGTTCTGTCAGATAAACAGGACCTGAACTGCTCTGGAACGGCACCTTTATAATGCCAACACAGCGGTCCAAGCGAGAAACGAGGATGCTATGCTCCACCGCGTCAAATGCGGATGAGAACGCTAACAGCATAAGAGTGGCATAATCCCTGGAATCAGTAGTCAATAAAAGATTGTTTGAAGCTTTTAGAAGTGCAGCTTCAGTGTCGTGAAGGACTCTAAAACCAGACCGGAACATCTCAAAATGACCATGACTGTCTTAAAAAGATTGTAAAATTGCTGCTTTCTCCGGAGCTTTGGAACAAAATTGGACTTTTGGAAAATTGCTCTAAAATTAGAGTGGGCTGAAGTGTCCAAATTGGGTTTTTTTCTTTTTTAATCAGCAGTTGAACTACTGCATGCTTAAAATTTGCAGGCACAACACCAGAGGCGAGACTTCTGTCCATAATTGCTTGGATGCTGGGTCCAATAGTCTCAGAAGTCACATTAAATGGAAACATGGCACCAACATTTGAGGGAGAGACCGGGGATTTGAAATGGCCAGTGATATTATTTAGGAGAGAAAGAGACGCACAGGCTTATACTGTGACAGTAAAAGATGGGTCGTAAGAAGGAAGTGAGAGCTCTACTAACTGCAGTCATAACAAAAAAGAAAAAAATGTCAACATTTTTCATTGGTATCAGAATAAGTACACTGACACTTACACTTTATAGCCAAAAGTTTGTGGGACATCCAAAAATGAAAAAATGACATGAAAAATATGTCGTACGAAGATTGCCCTCATCTTTGCTGCTACAATAGCGTTTGTTATTCAAAAAATGGCTTTAAATTAGATTTTGAAATTTGACTGTGAGGCCAGCTCCTGGCTCAATGTAGCATTCCAGTGTTCCAGTGTAGTTTCAAAGCGTCTGATGGAGGTAAGGTCAAGGTTATGTGCTAAACCAATTCTCTATGGAGTTTGTTTAAGGACAGCAGGGCAGAAAATTGATTAACTAAAAATGTGTCAAGTTCAGAGTCACTGGGGTAACAATACAACCCATTCTGCCACCACTGTTTGTCTATGGAGAATCCAGAAATGTGTACTTTAAAATATGAATGTACAAGTGTGCGTCGCTGGATAGCAGTTTGTATACACGTTGGTAATGTTCATGGCAAGAAGGTTATTCATCAGATTTCAGAGTTAGTGAAAACACGTACTGTGGGGCAAAAAAGTATTTAGTCAGCCACTGATTGTGTAAGTTCTCCTACTTAGAAAGATGAGAGAGGTCTGTAATTTTCATCATAGCTACACTTCAACTATGAGAAACAACATGAGAAAAAAATCCAGGAAATCACATTGTAGGATTTTTAAAGAATTTAATTGTAAATTATGGTGGAAAATAAGTATTTGGTCAATAACAAAAATTCAACTCAATACGCTGTAACATAACCTTTGTTGGCAATGACAGAGGTCAAACGTTTCCTGTAAGCCTTCACCAGGTTGGCACACACTGTAGCTGGTATTTTGGCCCATTCCTCCATGCAGATCTCCTCTAGAGCAGTGATGTTTTGGGGCAACATGGACTTTCAACTACCTCCACACATTTTCTTTGGAGCTGAGGTCTGGAGTCTGGCTAGGCCACTCCAGGACCTTGAAATGTTTTTCACACACGCCCGAGCGGTGTGTTTGGGATCATTGTCATGCTGGAAGACCCAGCCACGTTCCATCTTCAATGCTCTCACTGATGGAAGGAGGTTTTGGCTTAAAATCTCACAATACATGGCCCCGTTCATTCTTCCCTTAACACGGATCAGTCGTCCTGTTCCCTCTGCAGAAAAACAGCCCCAAAGGATGATGTTTCCACCCCCATGCTTCACAGTAGGTATGATGTTCTCAAGATGCAACTCAGCATTCAAGATGCAATTAAATTCTTTAAACAATGTGATTTCCTAGATTTTTTACCTCATTTTGTCTCTCATAGTTGAAGTGTAGCTATGATGAAACTTACAGACCTCTCTCATCTTTCTAAGTAGGAGAACTTTCACAATCAGTGGCTGACTAAATACTTTTTTTGCCCCACTGTACAGGATAGACTATTAAATGTGTGTTTTTAGTCCTGTTTTGGTTAAAAATGCAAGAACATTTGGGGCTTGTTCTTGTCCAAAGATGTCTCTCATGGTGTTTCTCAAGAAGGGTCAGGATTGTGCATATCTAGGGCACGAACTCTCAATATTTAGAAAGGGTGTCCACAAACTTTTGTCTATATTGTGTACAGTGGTTCCTCAGTTCTCATTGTTAGTACGTACCAGGAGGCTTGTCGAGTACGGAGCAAATTTTTCCCATATGGAATAACGTAAATTTCATTAATCCGACATTATATGCATTAATGAAGTTGTATTGTACAGGTGCTCCCTGATTATTATAAATCCATCATAAGTTAAATGTATCATGACCCTCTGAGTTTAATATAGTCTACACTGTATCATCAGTTGGCCAACCCCATCACAACAAAGCTTATTTTATAATCAAATGTTGAAAACGCTCATGTAATCTGGTGAATAATGGATTGAAAGTGCAAGGTAAAACCAAAACACTTACTCTATTGATGAACTCCTGAGATGAAAGCCTGAGCTCTGGAGGATTTGGTTCCTGTTTTCCTTTCGCTTGGCTCTTATGACTAACTTATTTAGGAAACTTTTGTATGGTTTTAAATGCAGCAACAGTTTGATGGATGTTTTGTTTATGGTCAGCCTTACTTCTCAGTAAACCTTTCGTACAGAATCTATCCTCAAGCTCTCATTTGCCTACATTATTCCAGTTGACAGTAGTACATACTAGTTCTCAGTTGCCATTCATCCCATGTGTCTTTCTACTTCTCTCCAGAAAGCAGATTAATCATCATCAGACCGAGCTAAACAAAGCAGAACATTAGTTTCCACGGGAAAATGAAAGAATTCCTGAGTCGCTGAGATGAACGCGTGCTCTCCCTCATTCGTGTCCTCAGTCCTAAAGCAATTACTGTTTTCACACTTGCACAACAGAAATGAAACATTTTCCACTCGAACACGGCCATAATGTATCCAAAAACAGCTTTACAGGAATCCAAGTAGAAGGTTCCTTCTCAGAGCTTTTAATCTTGTCGATGCCCGTTTGAGTAATTGCTCCTCTCGCATCCTAGCAGACATAACAGCTTTTTTTGTATGAATCCGAGCATTTTCTTTGACATCTGTTTGACAGTATGTCCATGCAACACTCTCACAAAGGGGGTCACGGCCACAAACAGCCAGAGAAAGCAGTTAGACTGGAGACTATTATCTGCAGAAGTTTTTTTTTCGTCTTTTTCGCACGTTATATAAGCAAGTTCTAAGAATTTCTGCACACTGGGAATGTGTGAAGCCTTTATAAGTGGTGTTCAAATGTGTGCTGGATTCTTGGAGCTGTTCCAGCTGCACTTCCCTAGTAGGGGCTGCTAGATGCTTCACAGCAAGGTAGCCCGCTAAATTGATCAGGCCATATCCCTGAAGCCTATTTCTTTATATATATTATATATATATCAATAGTAATCACCATCAAAATAACATTACCATGTTGTTTTCTGCCTTCAAGGCTGCAATTCTCTTTTCTGTCAGCAGATGTCGCAAGGGTTCAGTTTTCTGTCATTCAGACGTGAACTAGACATATATAAGACAGATTCCTATTATAATTTCCTACTATAATCAGGCAGACGGTAAATGGCACATAACTGTATATATTAAACTCATCACTCACATTACGATAGGTTTATCAGAACAGAAACGCATCATAAATCGGGGAGCATCTGCCGTGGCAAATGCTGGCAAATATACTTAAGTTTAAGAGAAGAAGAAAAGACATCCCATTGCAGGACATTTATGGTCATTAAGTAGCCTAATCAACACTGTTCTGGTACCATGAAGGGACTCTCTCCCTCCTTCTCGCTTTACAGACTTCTCTTTTTAGTTTTTTCACCTTCCGTTTCCATTTTCTTATCAGAGACGTACAATTCCCAAGAGTTTACTACCTAGACCCTAGACAAAAACTCAGAGGGGCCCCTCCAACCAGCGTTCATCACGGCATGGTATACGTCATCAATTATGAGTGAAATGTTTTGAACTCACAGATATCAAAGGCACTTGGAAAGGGTGCGTGTTGGTGTTGGAGCTTCCTGGTGAGGACAAGCATCACATGGATTGTCTGTTGTTCCACTGACTGAACTGAAATGGCAAAAAAACATGGCATATCATGTCATCTTTAATGCATACTGTAATGCATATAGAGTATAATCAATTAAAGGTAGAATACGGAGCCTACAGTTGCCATTATCAGCATTTGGAGGGGACACTTCATCCTTCTCTTTTGCTCCAGGTGCCAGAAACGTAAGTAATGATCCTGAGAAGATAAGTGATATAGTATATGATACTTTTAACAGTGACACATTAGTAATATCAATTAAAAACGTTTTTATGTTCTTCTTGGCTTTCACCAAGGATTATTATAGACTACTTGTCATACTGGGGTACACATAATTTAGAGGGGCACAGGGTTTTGTTAAACACTACATTTTCATTTCTTCAAACTGAAAGAAGCTGGCTCTGACAAAGCCACTCAAGCTTTTGGACAGATGCTTGGGCATTGTGGGAAATGTAGTGCCTCTGGTGAGAATTGAGATTTAGGATGAATGTACTGTTTACTGCCATTATATTAATGGGGAAGAGCAACATGTTACTTTCACTGTTCATTGTTTACTATTTACATTTTATTTAATAGATCCAATACAGAGGACTAAACTTGTATACCTGACGCTGCACTGGCTACAGAAACATATAATAATTAAAAAAATTAATTAGTTAATTAAAAAACACACCAAACTGCACATATAGCCGATAAATTTACACTAACACACCTCTGTAATTTAGAGTACACTTGCGTCTATATGCCATAACTTAATGACAAACTAGGCTGCTCTGATTAATCTGCTAAAGTAAACAAGTAACGTCATGCCAGGGGAAGTTACTTTATCCAGGTGTCTCTCCCCCACAGTTAAGGCTAGACTAGAAGCATTTAGTTATTTAGCGTTATATTTAATTGTTATTATCCACTCCACTCACCGCTGTCTTGTTTTCTCGTTCCCTTCGTCTATTTTCACTCCCAAAAGGAAACACCTCTTCAGTTTTCATTAACGCCACCTGTGAGTGGAGTGAGGAGGGGCCCACTTAGGGAGAGCAGGTCTCCATAGCGTCATTGCAAACTTTGCACATTGCCACTTTAGCTGTCGGCCCTCGGAGACCCCTCACTGGCATGCGGTTTCAGGCAGTCGCCTGCATTGACTGAGTGGAAAAGGCGCAACGAAAAGTGTATTACTCACTAATTCATTCGCATTTACATAAAACCCGAAATGCTAACAGATATGGACGTCGTTGGACCTGTTTTAGTTGACCTGTTTTAGCTTAGACCTGTTTAGTTGCTCTCTTTTAGTTGCTCTAAAGGCAATATAATTAAATTTGACGCACTAGGACCTGGGGGAGGCGCAGCTGCCCCATAACGTTCCTGAAACAGTGCTCTGCCACGCTTTAATATACCCAAGTGAAAACACCACAAATGCAGCAAATACATTTACGATCTTGTTATGAGATTGTTGGAATATTATGACTATTCAACCTGTTTCAATCTAGAGATAGTTTTCTCATAATCAAAGTTATTTCATGTATGTATTGGATGTATTTAGTCTGCTAAAAAAATGATTTTTTGCCTGGTTTTGCTGGTGCTTTCAGTTTATTTGTGTTTGTTGTTTTACCAATAGCCCTTTTGTCCTCTGGCTGGTAATGGACTTTGATTCATAATGTAGACCTTTTGAGGTCATTTTAATTCACCTAGGGAACTAACCTCTAGACCTCCTAGTCAAAGCTGAGCCCCTCCATCTCTAGTGGTGACCCTCCCAGGAAAAAATGTACTGTGAAATATGACAGTAGAACCATGAAGTGGCCAAATTACCAACAAAATTCATAGTACACCTGTGAAATAATTCATGGTTAGTTGATAGTCCACCAAGTTTACAGTTGTACTATGAAATTTCACAGTAGAACCATGAAGTGGCCAAATTACCATAAAAAATTCACAGTAGAACTGTGAACGTCATGGTCAAATTGTGAAAGTTCACATTAAAACTGTCAAGCAGTTCACAGTTTTACTATGAACATTCACAGTACATTTTTACCTGGGCTGCCACCAGACAACCATGCCATGCCTATTGCAATAATCAAAAATCTGCTTTGCCGTCTTTGTTCCCTAAAGAAAAACTAGTACACTAGAGTCAGCAAGAAAAAAAAGGAAATTGGATTTGGCTCGTAGTCAACACTTGAATTAGTAGTGCACAATAAGTAGGCATGAAAAAACAAACAAACCAGCATGCTCGGTCCATAAAGCAAATGCACGTGTGCAAAAAAAACCAAGAAAGCGCTGACCATTAGGCATCTGCTGCACACACATTATCCCATTACCGCCTTACAGCCAGTGTATGGCTTTAGACATGAGACAGGATCCCAGTTGTGCCTCTAAGCCATCTCATTCTCCCCTCTTCATTAGCTAAACTCCTCTCCGGTTTGTCCTTATGTTCCCACTCTCGCACGATCCCTCAGCGGAGCTATTTAGCCTGGCGCAATATCACTCGCGGATACGCTGGCGCGTACTGTTGCAACAGAAGTCACGCATCATCTTTTTAACTCTGCATCTCACTAACACCCCCCTGACGCCGCTGAGCCACCGTGTACATCCTTTTTTCCTTCTTTATTACAAATGAGCACTTTGTTCCTCCTCAAGTTTTACCAAAATCCAAATGTAATCGCTTTCTTCCAAACGTTTCTCTCTGTTGTCACTCTTCACCTATTTCTGGCATGCCACCTCTCTCCGGTTTTGAGGTTCATAAGTCTCTCTCAGGAAGACCTCCTGCTAAGGCACTGCTGTCATTTATACCTTCCCACCTTTCCAACTAGGAGATCAATCTCCAGTCAGACATTACATCTCTCTCTCTCTCTGTCGTTCTCGCTCACATACAATAGGCTTTGCTGAAACCCTGACAGAAATGTACTCATATACATAATGTTGCTAGTTGTTTAGGTACTAGAGTCTCTCTACATGATCATGATTCCTAACCAGAGCTGTGTGCTAATGCTCATGGCTCAGGCAGAAATCTAATCAAAGCAGAGTCAGAATAATGGACCTACTTTATAAAGATGCTCTTATTATACAAATAGAGCCATCATTTGTTGCAATTATGCAAATACAACGCGTAGACATTATCTTTAATGAATCTCAATGCAAATTTATATTATCTTTTATGAACAATCATTAGTATCCACATTACGACCTATGGCAAAATCTCTTTAAGCATTATATGACAATGGGAGCGAAAGGATGTACGTTTTTGCTTTGATCTTACAAATAGATGCTACACAGCACAATCCACCTTGAAGAAAAATTTCTGTCTACAAAGACATACTGTACACGGATCGATAAATAATCAGCACTGAATACTGCTGTCATTAACTTGGAGTGGAGAATTTCATCATGCCCAAAATGCCAGCTCTACTTGAAATTGTTTAAAAAAAAAAAAGATTCCACAATTTGTGTGGTAGTTAAGTCAAGTCAGATTTATTTCTGTAGCGCTGTGTACAATCAAGCATCGTCTAAAAGTAGCTTTACAATTTTAGATTATCTTCTAATATCTAAGACCAATCCCAAATTGAGCAAGCCTAGGGTGACAGACTCTCCAAACGTTATAAGGAAGAAAGCTTGACCAAGCTTGACCAAGACTCAGAAAAATACCAAACCTCCTTGAGTGGCTTAGATAAGAAATGTAAGAATTAACCTAATTTATGTAATCAAATAAGTTTGTTAGTTGATAGTTCAAAAAACAGGAACTAAGTAAATATCAACAGATAAATACATAATAGCTACAGTCCTGTGCAAAAGTCTTAGGCCAGCATTAGACTCGTTGTTTTAGCACTGGTATAATCCCCATGTATAACATATGGTCTATGATTGGACCAAACTTGGATTCGTCACTCCATAATACTCTTTTCCGCTGAACTTCATTCCAGTCTTTTTTAGTTTTAACATATCTGGGCCTTTTGACCTTTTTCCTCTTCCAAAAAAGTGGTTTCTTGGCTGCATCCCTTCCAGAAACATCCATTATAGATCAAGATTTTTGGTCAATACCAGTGGTGGATGAAGTACACAAACCATGTATTGAGTTAAAGCAGAGATACCCAAGGTAAAATATTACTCCAGTAAAAGTAGAAGCCGTCCCTTTAGAGCTCCACTTGAGGAAAAGTACAAAGTAAAAGTATTTAACTTCATAGGTACTTTAGTATCAAAAATAAAAGTACCATGATTTATTATAGCTCTAATGTCCTGCTATAATTATCCCTTGCATAATCAAATAGTTTTACATGAATAGATTCTAGTGTCACTCTTGGTACAAGAATCATTTAATAAAATGTCTGTAAGTAGGTCCAACAGGTCAAAAGTTTTTTTTTTTTTTTTTTTTTAAAGTGGGCACTTTACCCTGATTGGTAGGCTTGCTTCTCACATATTTCCTTTTTATATGTTACTTTTAATGGACAAATAAGCCAAAAGGAATGACAGATTTTAAATAATGTAGTGAGATATGGTCATTATACCATTGCTAAAACAATGGTATATCTGATGGCCTAAGACTTTTGCACAGGACTGTATATCCAAAAACATGGGTATTATTATGGCTGCTACTCTTCTAAGAAGGCTTTCCACTAGATATCAGAACACTACTGTGAGGTCAATAAATCCTGGCACACAGTTGGCATTCCAATTAATCTTAAAGGTATCAGAAGGAGTTAAGATTAGAACTCCATCTGATACCTTAGCATCAATAAAAGTAAAAGTAAACCACTACTTTACGTATTCTGTTCCGAGTGATGAAAACCTATGAAAGTGTCATATTATGAACCTGTTCGCAGTGAGCGTGGCAGAAATAACAAGAGATCACTAACTAACGGCGTGCATCTACACTTTTGACTATACTGCATCCATGTGATCAGCATTGACTTTCAAATCCATATAATGTGTGTACAAGTTACTGATACGGGATACATGATGGAGTAGAGGGCATCTGCTACCCGTCTGGTTTACAACCTACCAAAGTTTTCTCGTGTAACTCCTTTACCGAGATCACTGCAGGACAGCTGGGATCAAATTCAAAACTCCTGTACTCGCTTTTCAGGTCTCATGCAGTTCGTTCTGCTCCATGTTTTTTGCACTCTGCGATTCAGAATTACACGCCTGCACGCCAACTCAGGTCTTGAGCTTCAGGCTATCTGGCACATCCTTCTCTGAAAGCTGACCATGCCTGCAATCTCAATGCTTCAGCGTCCCGGCTCGCCACTGGTGGAATGAGCTTCCCACTCTCGCAAAAGTCTGGACTCAGTGCTTGAAACAATACCTAGGATAAATCAAACCTTATTTTTTCAGGGAATATTGCATAATGTCTTTAGAGTTTGTCTGTATTCAATCAGCATTCATGAAGTCTTTACTAACAGCTTCCTAACCGTGACATGTCCTTCCATGCCCATAGCCTAGAGTTTTCTTCACACAGTGGAAGGACTGGCAGAGTTTTTCAAATGTGAAGCAAGTGGATCTTCATTTTCTAATGTCTCTTAAAGATGAGCGCTTTAAGGGCTATTCATATGTTGGTGGCAGTCTGGGCGGTCTTGTTGTTTGGAGTCTTATATTTTCTCTATATCTTTTGATGCATTTTCAAACACACTTTGACTCTCAGCTTCTTTATGTCAATTATCTCATACCTAACGTTCTCAGAAATAACACTAGTAGCCATTTTACATGCACAAGACACAGAGATTTGGATTCCAAAAGATGTCCAAGTTCAATTCCGGTAGATTTTTATATTATTCTCAATTGAGGTCTTGACGAGGGCTTTTATTGCAATTTGATACAACAAAATATGGCCACTTACAGAAGAAGTGAATAATGTGATTGTCTCATTACAGCCTCAGGGGTCTGGGTCTGGGACACAGTACTGTGCACAAGTCTTAGGCCACTATTAGATTTGTTGGTTTAGCACTGGTATAATGGCCATATATAACACGAAATTCAGCCTGTTCCCCTTCTGAAAAAGTGGTTACATGGCTGCTATGCTTCAAAACAAAAAGACCATCCCTGATCAAGCTTCTTCATTTACATTTACATTTACAGCATTTAGCAGACGCCCTTATCCAGAGCGACTTACAATTGGTACAGTCTTACAATCCAAGCAATTGTGGGTTAAGGGTCTTGCTCAAGGACCCAACAGTGGCAGCTTGGCAGAGGTGGGATTTGAACCCTGGACCTTCTGGTCCATAGTCCAGTACCTTAACCGCTACAATCTTCAGACTGTAGAAGGGTCAACTTTTTTCTGGTTGTATTCTAATAAAACAACTGATAAATAATTATACATGCTCATTACACTATTGGTATATCGAATCTAATGGCGGCCTAAGACTTTTGCGTATTACTGTACTTTAATTATATAGTTGATTATTCATCATGGACCCTCAGAAATCACCACTACCAACACAATACAACATGCAGATGCCGCTATTGCTGAAGTGTAAGGGGAGGCCAAACTAAATACCTGCCACTGTAGCCTATGGAAGCTGTTTGTCTTTCTGATTTTCTTAATTTTCAACATCTTAGGTTTTTAATGCATACAAATTTCTGGTTGTATATTATATTAAATAACTATATATGGTCAATTTCTACAACAATGGTATATCTAAGCTAACGGTGGCCTACGACTTCTGCACAGTACTTTATAGTAGATGGTAAGCTGTAGGTTCTTGTAGTCAAGGATGGGGAAGGAATAGAAAAGCCCAAAGCAGCCTTGATAAGAGCCAAATTGCTACAGCCTGTTCACTTGGATGAGGTATCTCCAAAACAGCAATGTTCGTGGAGTACACCCAGTCAGCAGTCATGAGTGCCTACCAACAGTGGTTTGAGAAGGGATAAACCACATTCTGGTGACAGTGTTGGGTATCCAAGGCTCTCAATGCGAGACTGCAACCAACAGGGTGAAACCAACTAAAGGGCTACTGTGAGTCTTTATATTCGTGGTTTGTTTCACACCATGGTGGCATGTGGATGACCGACACCATATTCCTGGAGTTAATACAATGGAATACATAAGAAACCCTGAATCCAACTCAGTAAGCATCAGACTACTGCTCACCAAAGGCGAGGATCGAACCCAAAACACCCCGAATTGGAAGGCAGTACTGGAGGGTAGGGAGGGTTAAGACTGGGTTCTAAGGACCGCATTATGTTTGTAACACAGCATACTCGGTGCATTTTTGTAGTGCAATTCTTTAGTCAAGTATTATACGTTAGATGCCTGCGCTTCACATTTCAAGAGCAAATTAGTCAGTGTGGCTTCTGGCACAAATAGAAATGCAAATAAACCTAAAAGGACTTTTTATGCAAATGCTTGAAAACTGCGTTCATATTCCCTACTCTAGAATCACAAGCCGTCCTTCTTCATCTGCCTTTTAGATTCTGTCCTCAAATAAAGTAGTAATCACACACCGCAATCAAAACACATGGCTGCACGTTTAGCTCTCAACGCAAGTTGGCTGTCACAGCTGAAAATAACATGACCATATTGCCAGTCTGGAAGTCAACTCGGCACCTGCATCACAGTTCTCTCTGAGCTTTTTCTTCATGGTTACTTCAGGAAGAGGTTAGAAAAGATTGTTCGGTTCAGTGTTCTGATCGATCTTCGCGAATTAATGTCAGGATTAGCAGCGTAGTGAATGACTTTACACACTCTGGCCTCTGGTCTGATGCTTAATTACAGTATCTCGTGTATAATAATTATAGACTGCATTATTGACTGCAGTAAAGTCAGGGAGGGTTAGTGTATGTGTGTGTGTGTGTGTGTGTGTGTGTGTGTATTTTTAGTGCAACAGTGCTAGTGCTTCACAGTCAGACTAAGTTGTCTATTTATAGTACAGAAACATGAATGTTTTTCTGTTATTCATTCACCTTCCATACCCTCTTAATCCAATTCAGGGTCCAGGGGAATGACAATCAATTAATTACCATAGATAATAATAAACTAAGTCTGTTTCATGGCTATTTTTGGCAAGGGGCAAGTTTGGTGACTTAACAAGGTTACAAAAAAATAGACAAAGTGATATTCATACCCGATGCTGACAAAGGGTTTTCCTGAGCAGCCTTTGTGTTGCACAATCACATTTATAATCATACAGTTTCTATTCATTTTCACAAATTTGAGAAATGGTCAGAGACTGACCACTGTTTCTGTGATGCAAAGCACATGAAGTCCAGTATGCGATGAATAACAGCAAAGTCATTAGAAGACAAGTCTGTTTGCCATCTCGGTAATGCCACGGGCAGTTATTTCCAGTCATACAGTCGGGCAAAAAAAGTATTTAGTCAGCCAGTGATTGTGCAAGTTCTCCTACTTAGAAAGATGAGAGAGGTCTGTAATTTCCATCATAGCTACACGTCAACTATGAGAGACATTGGACTATGGACCACCTCTGCCAAGCTGCCACAGTTGGGTCCTTGAGCAAGGCCCTTAACCCACAATTGCTTGGATTGTAAGACCGTATCAGTTGTAAGTTGCTCTGGATAAGGGCGTCTGCTAAATGCTGTAAATGTAAATGTAAAATGAGAAAATAAAATGCAGGAAATCACATTGTAAGATTTTTAAAGAATTTAATTGTAAATCATGGTGGATAATAAGTATTTGGTCACCCACAAACAAGCAAGATTTCTGGCTCTCACAGACCTGTAACTTCTTCTTTAAGAAGCTCTTCTGTCCTCCACTCGTTACCTGTATTAATGGCACCTGTTTGGCCTCGTTTGACACCTGTCCACAGCCTCAAACAGTCAGACTCCAAACTCAACCATGGCCAAGACCAAAGAGCTGTTGAAAGGACACCAGGAAGAAAATTGTAGACCTGCAGCAGGCTGGGAAGAGTGAATCTACAATAGGCAAGCAGGATGGTGAAGCCTTACAGGAAACGTTTGACCTCTGTCATTGCCAACAAAGGTTATGTTACAAAGTATTGAGTTGAACTTTTGTTATTGACCAAATACTTATTTTCCACGATGATTTACAATTAAATTGTTAAAAAAATCCTACAATGTGATTTCCTGGATTTTTTTTCTCATTTTGTCTTTCATAGTTGAAGTGTAGCTATGATGAAAATTACAGACCTCTCTCATCTTTAAAACAGAGAACTTGCACAATCAGTGGCTGACTAAATACTTTTTTTGCCCCACTCTACATGACCAGACTCCTATCTGTTTGAATGGGAGAGGCCGATATATCCGAAACTGAAAGAGAAATTAACATTTAAAATGCAGATTTAGTATCGATGGTATAATCTGACACAAATTATAGAACTTACGTGCATTGTGGGGTTCAAATAACACAGAAACATATAATTTTTAAGGTTATTCTGGCTACTGTGCATGTGCATCCCACCACTACAGAGGGGCCAAGACTTGCTGCCCTTCTGTCAGACACATTTACTTTCAAATGATGGGATGGGGCTTCTGTACTACAGTCCCATTCATATTTCAATCAGTGCCCAGTCTCCTTCTCATATAACATCCCCGATAACAGACAGGGGCTGTACATCATCCAGCATATATGGAACTGAAAATGTCAGATTCAGTGTTGTTTACTACTCACACTGCCTCAAAGATAACTGGACAACTGGATTACTGGAGCACCATCCACAAAAATGTGCAGTTAATATGTTTGTCGATTTGTCCCATTCCGTATCGGCCCAGCTGTGCATTCATTATAGAGGAGACTCTCATTACAGCGAAGCCCCAACAGCAGCTGCTTTATTAAATATGTCATTTTGTAGTTTGTATTTGAGGCTTTGGGCAGCGAGCAAACACGGTTAACTGTATTTTGCTCATTTTGTAATTAGCACCGGGTGATGCGAAGTGCTCTGGGCCGTCATCGTTAGTGGCAGGTGATTAGCTGTCCTGCGCATCTGTGGAGATTGGTCTATAGAGGAAGTCATGGCAGAATGGAGGCTCATGTGGACGGTGCCAGCACAGAAGCTAATATTCTGGCTTTTCATTTTAACTCACCAACATCCATGTGGGAGTCATAACAGAGCGAGTCCAAAACTGATAAGCATGCTGCCAAGTAAAAGTTGGGCCCCACATGTGGAAATACAAAACCAATCTATGACACTGTGAATAAAGACAAGCAAAACATTACAAGCGTCTGTCGCCTCTCAAAAATGTGACATTTGTGTAACTGGGGTAGTCCAGTGGTGGACCCAGACCACATGTGTGTATACACGGTATAGTAAAGACTAAAGACTGGCCATGAAATGAACATCCTGAAACCAAGAAATGAAGGGCAAAAAGCAAACAAAGCAACAAACTGGCTGAGATCGTGGTTTGCTATTGTCCCGTTCTCGCTTCAACTTTTAACTTTTTCTTCACTCTAATATCTTTCCATTCTTGTGTTCTCTTCCTCGTTCAGCTGGCTTTATAACTTTGTAACTTAAGGTGTTCCTAATTCTCTTGACTTCATCAAACTTCTCCTTTTCTTTCTAACACTTTCTTTCTTCTCCGTTTACAGACATGTATGTTTTCACTGCTTTCAAAGCTGTTTTTTTCGGTTCTCTTTTTTCTGTCTCACACCCAGACACACACCTGTGCACACATTTGTACTGCAATATACACACACACACATTGATTATCTACACATCCCTGTACGTCTTACACTGAAACAACACAAGACAAACAAATACTCAGAGTCGGCGAACTTCGAAACAGTCACAGCGTTACACAATGGAATTGTTCAGGCTTTTTGTTATTGCAGTTGCAGGAAATTTGGGGGTTTGACTGACACACTGCTGGATTGCTGGAAGTTCTGAACCTGAGAGTGATGCAGTCGCTCGATGCCCTCTAGTGGCCAACAATCATGCCACATGTTACACATTTGTACATCACCTGCCAATCCAGTTAAGGATTCCAAACAACCTCCAATCTCTTCCATTGACAGGATGTGCAGTTTTAGCATTTTGGGCTCCTGGTTTGCACTTCGTCTGCTTTCTAAGTAATCCCACAGGTTTTAGGTAGGGATGGCTGTCCAATGAATTTTGTCCTGCCAAAGTGTCTTATACTGTGATATCAGTCAAGATCTGTCTATATGTCTGCAGACACCAATCACTGAGTGCTGAATCTCAAGTGAAGCTATGATTTTCCCTTCTAGCCTATGTCAATAATTGATAGCTTGCGCGTTGCCAAAAAAAATCCCCTAAATATTACACAGTATCATAAATGAGAATATGAATTAGAGTGATCCCCACAGACACCAAGAGTCAGACTAGTAAATATCCTTGTGAAAGAAACTCGGCTTAAATCATACCAGACTGGATTCTAGAGAATGATAACCTCAAAAAAACTTTCGATTCAGCTCAGGCTTCTAGGGTTGTGATTAATGAAGGAGTGAAATCACCCAAATCTGCAACCTACAATCAATCAGTGAGTCCAGATCCAGGCCAGTGACTGAACGTGTTGCGCTCGTCTGATTCCTAGTGTGTTGTTCCGAAGCCAAGAGTTGGTAAATAGTAAAACACACAGAAAATAACTGTGTTTGTGTTTGTAGACAGGAAAATTGGAGCCAAGACTCCGCAATAGAGGACGTCAGTCAAGAGGGGAAGGTTCTTGCTATCTCAATGGACTGGTAGTAATGGGTACTTCAAGCTAAACTGGTATGTAATAGTATGTCATTCTTTTATGATCATGGGAAAGCTTCACAGACATGATCTTATGTTTGCTTAACATTATTATTATTATTATTCTGCTCTGAAGGGAAGGCTTTTTGGAAACGGCTGCAAAATGCACTGTTGCCAAACTCACAGATGAGTGGAACGTACCACTTTTCCCAACGTCCTATTTTTGGGTGCATATGAAAAACTGCAAGTGTTGATTCTCTCCAATACAGTTGCAGGCTTTAGTCAATGCTAATAACATTTCTGCTGTCTGATGTCGTTACTCCACGCCGCTGTGTGCAAACGTTTTAGTAATGGTGCTACGAACGTGCTCTTATGTTGATAAAGCTGCAGGTTTGAGTCACATTTGCAACGCTGTACAGAAGATCCTGGAATAATGTATTGTAAAGAGATTCCCCTGATGGCCCAGACTCTTGCGACTTTCATCAGCCAATGGGATTTCAATCAATGGAATGACTACCAGTTGTGAGTGGGGCACCCTGGTGTCTTAATGAGACAATCTGATCTTCACAACACGTTTGTGGAAGAGTTTGGACTGCACCCATCCATGGTACAAATTGGGGTATTCCAAGAGCATTGTTACCTTCCCAGGAGTGGCCATCCAACTCCAAGAGCAAGAGTGTAATAGTCCACGAGGTCACAGTCAAGTCAAGTCAAGTCAAGTCAGGTCTATTTATATAGCGCTTTTTACAATGGAGCATTGTCTCAAAGCAACTTTACAATTTTAGATTATCTCCTAATATCTACATCCAATCCCAAATTCAGCAAGCCTAGGGCGACAGTGGCAGTAGCTTGACTGGAGCTCCAGCAGATGAACATCATGTGTGGGGCTGGAACTGCCGGAACACAGCTCGGAGAGAAAACAGAAAATGTAATTAGTTATGGATCAAGAGCACAGTGTCTATTAACAATCACTGATGCCATGTGTAGCATGAGACCCCGGCAGCATTAGCTATAGCAGCATAGCTAGAAAGAGGAGAACTGGTAGGTAATACAGCCAAGAGGGATCACATGAGACATTGGCAACCCCACGGGAGGCAGAAGACAGCAACCCAACGTCTCGGATCACCATAAGACTCTTTGACTATGAACCCCCAGCTCTGCCCTTATTCTAAGGCAACGATGCACAGTCAACCAGGGTACCTTCTAAACAACTAAAGGACTCTCTCACATTGACTGAAGTTAATGTTTATTATCTTACCATCAGGAGAACACTGAACAGCAACAGTTACAAGGAGAAAGCCACTCTTGGAAAAGCATTTTGTGGACAGTCAGAAATCAGAAGCAATATAATTCTGATTAGTCGTAATATTGTTTGGGGATGCTGTCCTGCGTCTGGGACCTGGACGGCTTGCCATTACTTATGGACCAGTGAATTCTAATTTACCAAAATGAAAATATCAGGATATCTGAACTTCAGTCTCAACAGAATATGGGTCATTCAGCAAGACACCGACCCTAAGCACAGAAGTCGCTTCAACCAAAGAACGGTTAAAGACGAATGAAGTTAATGATTTGGAATGGCCAAGTCAAAGTCCTGCAGTTATTCTGAGGCAGCCCACCAAATATTACAAAGTTGAAGCTGTTTCACACATTTGGCCAGAATTACTCAT
This sequence comes from Ancistrus triradiatus, assembly GCA_025084515.1. NCBI lineage: Eukaryota > Metazoa > Chordata > Actinopteri > Siluriformes > Loricariidae > Ancistrus > Ancistrus triradiatus. The sequence goes on from JAJAGP010001135.1 coordinate 49,892, forward strand.
GCAGTGGGTATGTAACAGTCAGTCATAAACAGCATAACATCTACATCAAGGTTAAGACGAAAGGCCTTTCTCCATTATCTGAATTGTAAGGAACTGTTTAGGGTACATTATGTGCAAATGCATCATCTCACTTATCAGGGCATCTGCAGTTATTTTTAATGACACTATTGCACAACGCAACTATGGTGATTCTGGTTTTAAGGCCTATTCAGGGATGTTCAAGGATCATCTACAAGGGCACATTTTGCTACAAATTATCGGCATATTTCTGTTAAAATATGTCTCACTCTAAAGGATTAAATCCCTAGCAGATTGTATAAAATTGCATCACTGTGCAAAAGTCTTTGGATTTGTTCTTTTACCAATGGTATAATGACCATATATAATATATTGTTGACAACTGGACCCAAAACTTGCAAACCTGGATTTCTCGCTCCAGGGAAAATGATTATCTTATCTTATAATACATTTTTCCACTTCCAGCTTCATTCCAATCTTTGTGAGCTTTAGCACATCTTACCCGTTTCATCCTAAAGAGAGAAATAATTATATACGGTCATTATACCATTGCTGGAACAATGATATCTAATCTACTCTTGGCCTAAGACTTTTGCACAGTACTGTAGGTCAGTGAAAATAAGCTTAATATCACAGCTATTTCAGAGAGACAACATTCTATGGCACATTCAGCCAGAAATTACAATGAGTCCGAAAATTCTGGAAATCACTGATAAAGCCATTCAGTGTACATCGGAGGCCTGTAAACTGTGTACCAGTGTGTCTCCGGAGTGGTCGTGGGATTCATCAGGAATGAAGCGTGACAGTACACACATTCATGGTGAGCAGTGTCCGGAAAATCCACTTCGACTCAGCAGCTGAAACGCTGGAGCTAGGACATAGATAATGAATACAGCCTGTCAATGAATATAGAAATTGAGATCCCACTAGATATGCTTCTAGAGGTAGATTTTAGGGGGCTTGAAGTGTTAGTGTATTGGTAAAAATTGACTATTTTTTTTTAGCAAACCTGGTTGAGCTCATTACATTTACAGCATTTAGCAGACGCTCTTACCCAGAGTGAGTTAAAACCATTGGTGTAAGTAGTTTTAATTTCTTGCCAGTACTACAACCACAACCTCCCCTCGGCTTGAGATTGAGGCTCTGGACATTGTGTACATTGTCAGCCTGAATAATTTGAAGAATTTGAATAATTTGAATAATTGTTCTCTGCGTTATTTGTGTGTGTGTGTGTTCTTGGCATCCTTCAACAAAGAGCTAAGCAACTTTCGGCTTATTTTCCTATAAAGCCTCTTACAAATATTGGTAGTTGCAGGTTGGAGATTTTCGAGGCTTCTTTCTAAATTGTAGCTGCTTATTTGGGCTTTCTGATCCTGGCTCTCTCCAGTAGTCCTGCAAGATGGTTTTGTTCAACCTATAAAGTTAAAAGAAAATATACATTATTGTTATAATTATTATTATTGTAGTAGGTGAGCCTTTTGTTAGCCAATTTTTGGGCTTGTTTCCATAGACTGGAGACTTACTCTCGTGGGATCTGGCAACCTTGTCTGAGCCGCCGTGATGTCCGTTTTGCTCGGTTTATTAAAGGCATCTTACCTCCTAGTTGTTGGAATAAAAGGAAATACCATGAAATATCGCAACTTAATCTATCACACTTTTATTTGGGATATTTTACAACAAACCTCTGCTTGCTAAAACCGCACAACACTGGATATCAGCAGATACAGTTTCAAGCAATTGTGGGTTAAAGGTTTGGCTCAAATACGCAGCTTGGCAGAGGTGGGATTTGAAACCTGTACCGTCCATAGTCCAGTACCTTAACCGCTAAGCCACCACAGTCCCATAAAACAAATGTAAATTTTAGACAGCATACCTAACCCTAGTCACTTATCAGACGCCCTTCTCCAGAGAAACGTACAACTGGTACAGTCTTACATTCCAAGCAATAGTGGGTTAAGAGCCTCGCCCAAGGAACCAACAGTGGCAGGGTGGAACTGAAACCCTACCTTAACCACTAGTTTGAAATGCTGCTTATATTCTTGGTCAGAAATGACACAAATATCCTCAGAACAAGAAGTCCCCTGTTCCATAATACATATCGTCTTTAATGGTGTGCTAGAAGTGAGGACATGATTCAAAGCATTCAAACATCCAGCAATCCCTGCCACCACGTGCAGTAACAGACAATAAGTGCTCATTAACCTGAAAGAGTCGAGCACCGAGATAAATATCTAGCTGCCAAAGAAATAAGGTCAAGAGACTGTCAGATTGCAGAGACGGGGGGTATAGTTGCATCTTTGATTCGTCAGAAAACTTGCAAAGGATCAAAGGATGGCAGACCTACTTCCACAGCATGCTGGGTTGTCTTCCTCCGTTTCCTTACTGTGAGACTGTTCGGCCCATTTGTTAGAAAAAGGGGACAGTGGGTGCACAGGAGGTATGATCTTTTCTTTACATGTTCGCGAGCTGTTCACATCAAAACGCTTGCAGGTGTGTGGAGATCAAGACATCAAGTTGATCCCTCAACTCACCAGCCAGGAATCTTTGAGAATGGATTTTATATGGGTATGCAACATAGTCTGTGGTCCAAAGGTTATTATTCTTATTATTGAGGCTATTAACCTCTTTATCCCATATATTACCCTGTCAGATACATTAGCTGTTGTAGTACAGCTAGGGGTGTAATGATACACTCTGCGTTACACCCCTAGCAGCTATTCTGGGCAGGGTTGTGGGGTGGTCCTTACCCTGTAAGTTCTCGATGGGCATAATGTCAGAGAGCAGGAATGGGCCTGATTTTGAAGTCACTGAACCAATTTCTGTGCTTTTTGGAACACTGCCTGCTGGAAGATCCACCACGACCCAGTTGTAGCTACTTGGCAGAGATGGACCATTTTCAGTTTAAATCTACTTTTACTTCATGGAGTTCATAATGCTGTGTATCCTCGCAGGGTTCCCGTGGCAGTCGGAGAAAGCCCTACTTACCGCCCCTCCGTTCAAATACAGTAGTTTGCTGATATGGAGATGGAGATTTTAAAAACCCTAATCTGCAACCATGCTGCTCTCTGGGCTTGGGTGAAAAATACACTTTCCTCCTTTCCCAAGCGCTGCAAGGGATTACGACTGCGGACACGGTGATTTTCAGGCATGTAGCTGTTGTTATAGTCTAAAGAGAACAGACTCTGGTCTCATCTTATTTGTGTCATTTCTTTTCGCAGTCTTTCCAAGCTTCACATGCGACTAAGAAAATCTGACATACATTTCACATGTACAGTTAACCCACCCACGCAGTGCTCCAATTCCACCACCGTGGTATCCGAGGTTTGAATGATGTTGGTGCATTACTTCACATCCATGTGCCATTGGCTGTCCCTGAGCAACCCTAAGTTAACCAAGTGGTTAATTGACTTGATCCAAGTCAGCTGCGGACAAATCCAGAGTTGAATCAGTTCTGTAACCCGTCAAGCCTCTTGTGGTTTGTGCTAAGGGTCATGGGTGCCTATAAGAAGCAGACTGAAAATATGAAAATAGAGATGGTTGACTCTCACAAAGCAGAGAAAAGATTATAAAACGATATCTACATGTTATTTACATCTCTAAATGTCATCATGAAATGGAAGCATTTCAAGTTAATAGAACCGCTGGTCGACTGGTCAGATATGCAAGCCCTCAGAACATCCAAAGATCGTGTTTACACTTTTCGCTTGACCATTATTGGGTAGTGGCTCTTATTCGGTCCTCTACCAACGTGATCTGCATGCAAGTGAAAAAACCTTCCCTATGGGCTCATCAAATGGTGAAGTCATTGGGTCACTAACTGGAAGGGTATAGGTTCAAATCCTGGTTCTGTCCAGTGCCACTGTCGAAACATCTGTCTGTGAACTTAATCTCAAGAGAACGTGGGTCAAGCACACAAGGTGTTCTATCAAAGGATGGTTAAAGAAGGATAAAGTTAATGACTGGGAATTGCCAGTCAGAGAAATTGAGACATGTACTCTCATTGACAAAAATATAGCTCACCAAGAAGGAATCAACTGATAGTCTTTTTATAGGGCAGTGGAAGAAGTGCTTTTAAGGCCCATTTGTGTCAAGAGCCACTGTCTAATCAGACCACACCTGTAATCATTTATTGATTTTTTTTGTCAGTGAGTACAAATGCAACCTTCAACATCAAAGCCATATTTTTCTACATAGTTAATGGGTTATCCTGATTCTCCCTCCTCACAAATCTATGAAGGTAGAAGGACTGGCTGCTCTTTACTGACCTGAGGTGAGTGAAGAACTGAGTGAGTGTACTTGAAGATGAATGTATATGAATTAGTTAGTTGGATTCACTTCCACAGCATTGGACCAGTGTACAAGATCCTGGATCTATATATCGATGGAGGGGCACTCATCATGAAAACACAAGGCTAACTTTAATGTGCAACCACAGACACTAACCACTGATGTACAGAGGTCTCTTTATTTATGAAGGCCAAAAAAACTCTCCATCATGCTCATACTCAACTACAAACTAAGCTGAATAGGATCGCCTCCAGGTAGATTGTCTTCAGTCAGTCAGTTTGTAATGCTTAGCAAATATCCCGATTGTCTGAGGTGATTCTATTGAAGCAGTTCCCTCAGGGTAGGCCTAATTCCGATATGAATTACAATAATTGAATTAATTCTCTGTACAATGCATAGAGCTGATTTAGCAGTGAGAGGAAATTTCACAACAGACACTTAAATAATAAATCGCTATGGGCTCTTCAAACGTGGTGCCCTTCCTCGGGATAGTAGGTTAAGCTGAGTTTCATTTTCATTACACCACATCCATTATGGCCCCGTTTGTCCTAACTGTACCTGCGCATATTTTATCAATGCTAAGTAATTGGATTTCAAAGTGCTCTGTGCTGTAGGATGCTGTATACAAATCAATCAATCCACTCATATAGCCACGACATAACACCGAGTCCCAAAGTGGATCAGACCTTTAAGCATCTCTTGAATGTTATCTGAGGGTGGCACAAAGTTTAGTGCTGTTATCTCAGCTCCAGAGACATGCATTGTGAATCTAAAGCGTCCCAGTCCGAGTGTGTGTATGCATGTGCCCTGAGATGGACTGGCGCCTGTCTAGGGTTGGTACTTCAGCAAGTAACTAAAGCTTCGGCACCCAGATAGAAATGTTGGATTGCTGCAAAGAAATCATGCAGTCTCAGGCAGATATGTAAATGATTACAGGTGTGGTCTGATTAGACAAAGTGAAAGTGAAAGTAAAAGTGTTTCTCCCCCACTGCTCTATAAAAAGTCTCTTAGAGGCTACTTTTGGGTAGTGTACCTCTTGGTGAGAGATTGCTGATTGCTAGACATGCCTCTACGATACATTTGCCCACAGCTGGGCCTGTAGATCTTCTACGTTCATAGGTTGCCAAAGCTGGCATGCCAGCTGGTCCCATAAAACCACCCTGCTTCTCTCAGTCCAATGATGCACCCCCGATCAAAGTCTGTCAGCTGGGCAAAATGTCTCCTTGGTGACAAAATTGATTTAAAAAAATAAAATAACTTATTGTTTTATTTTAAAGTACAAATAAATTGTATTCCTACCATGTTTTTTCAAGTGTAATCCAATAAATCTGTAAAGGCTTGTTGTAAAAAATGCTATAGAAATACATTTTGGCAGAGACTTAATACGACGTAAATAAACCGCACATCATACATCATGAGCACGGATATGAAGCAATTGAAATGATATAGAGGGAAGTGCAATTTGATACGCATTCCATTCCATATTTTATGCAGCCCATATATTATATGCACACGCTGAGGATAAGGACCTGCTCAGTGTCCCAACAGTGGCAGCTTGGCAGAGACGGGATTTGAATTGATAATCCTCCGATTAGTCGTCCAGAGCCTTCACCATCCACATTTCACTTTCAGTATTTCATCGTACCACCTTACTTGCCTGCGCATGTGGATTTCATATTCAGGAATAGATTTTGCAAAGTAGTTCACACTAATATTTCTTCACACTGCACAAAAATGTTCCCTCTCTAGCAGTGTGGTGAGGTCAATGTTTAGGCCTGCAAAATTCAGTTTTGGTGGTGGGTGGTGCAGCGCTCTAACACTGTAGCCCACTTTTGGTCGAGCGTCACATGCAATCATGATTGGCTGTTTCTGAGGGAGTAGAGAGTGGTCATGGGATCAACCCCTTCTCTGCCTCTGCAGTCCCACTCTGCTTCAGCTCCACCCAAGCTGTTCTTCCATCGCATCACTACCCAAACCATAGAGGGTGCTAACTCTTTTCCACCTCCAGTTGACTGAGGCACCAAAACTTTCCCACCAACCAAGGACCCAAGATCCTGTGATCTCTGTATCGGACTGAATAATGCATATATTTTTACACTATTGTAATTATTAATTATTACATTTTTATATATGTTCTCTATTTACATTTACAGCATTTAGCAGACGCCCTTACCCAGAGCGACTTACAATTGGTACAGTCTTACAGTCCAAGCAATTGTGGGTTAAGGGTCTTGCTCAAGGACCCAACTGTGGCAGCTTTGGTAGAGGTTGGATTTGAACCCTGGACCTTCTGGTCCATAGTCCAGTACCTTACCCACTAGGCCACCACAGTCCCCACATGTTATATTTACAGGTTGGGTCCCTTTTTGAGTCCTTCCAAGGTTTCTTCCTTATATCATTTTGGGAGTTTTTCTTTGCCACTGTCACCCCAGGCTTGCTCAATTGAGTGTCCTTAGATATTAGAAGATAATATAAAATAGTGAAGCTACTTTGAGACTATGCACTAAAAACTTTGCTTTTAAACACTGCTTTTACTGGTCAGTGTCACAGGAGCTCTTCATGGGGACATTAATCTATTACAGAGCTGGCAGGAGTCACTGTTGCAGCAAAGGAGGATGATTTCCAGACCAGCCTCCCCTCCCTCACACACAACCAATCATGTCTTCATATGACACCCGACCCATAGGCACCGCGGTGACTCAAAATCAGCGATTTCATCATTTAACTTAATTAGGATCTAATTATCTCTAAACACTTGTAAATAGTTTGAGAATAAGATTCACAATCAAGGTCTTCCCTTCTCTGGAATCTGACCCAGTTTATAGTTTCAGTGGCCTGTGGTCAAGAGTACAGCTCGAAGCTCTGCCACAGTGCGCCGCTTTGATAATGACTTGAATCTAGATCTGAAAAGTGGGTCTCCAGATGCCACTGCGTTGTTTACAAGCTTTCTGGCTGCGGCATCCAACGACTGGAATGTGTTCAATTATATTCATGAATAGGAAATCACCACACAGCTGGCAAATAAAGCAGATTTTTATTATTTAAAGGCAAACGGGGAGAAATGAAATAAAAGAATGCAGTTAATAAAATCATGGTGAAAATATGCAAATTATACGAGAAGATTAGGAAAAGGAGCAGGAGGGTGCACAGAGCAGAGAGTCGTGGTGATGGTAGAGAGCTGATGAAGGAGTTTCAAAGGAAAATACAATGTATGAGGAAGAAGAAAATATAATCAGAGAATAAAACGAAGAAGAGAAAATAGGAATAAAATAGGAATTAAAAGGAAGAGCAGATTAGGCAAGGTTAGGCAAAATGTGACACAAAAAAAAAGAAGCGAACTGAAAGATTGAACTGAATAAACAACCTCACACTGACTGGTATTCTGACCCTTTGGTCTCTAAGATACCACACAGCTGCTTTGAATGTCTTTGATATTCAAACCTTCCCTGTTCTTACACTTGCTGCATTTTATGTGTAGCAATTGAGGATCCAACCACACAGGTACCACGCTAGAAAATGAGTTGCAAACGAGTTGTTGATGCTTATCAGGCTGGAAAAGGTTACAAAACCATCTCTAAAGGGTTTAGACTCCACCGATCCACAGCCAGACAGATTGTGTACAAATGGAGGAAAGTCAAAACCATTGTTACCCATTGCGCAAGGTCACAAAGGAACTCAGTGAAACTACTGAACAACTTCTAAGGGTCTTTGGTTGAGAAGAATATTGAACAGGAAAAGTGTGCATGGCCTGGCTGCAATGAGCAAACCACTGCTCTCCAAAAACAACATTGCTGCTCAACTGCAGTTGGTACAAAACATGTGGACAAGCCAGAACGCTATTGGAAAAAATGTTTTGCGGACAGATGAGACCAAAATAGAATTGCTTTGAGTTAAATTAGAAGTGTTATGTCTGTAAGACGATGCATTCCAGCTTAATAAACTTATCCCATCTGTGAAACTTTATCTGGACTTGTTTTGCTGCATCTGGGTCAGGACATGTTGAATTCGGAATTCTGACGGAAAACCTCTGGACATCTGTCCAAGAAATGAATCTCAAGAGAAAGTGGATCATGCAGAAAGACACAAGTTGTGTTAGAAAACAATCTTAGAATAATAAAGTTAGTTTTGGAATGGCCAAGTCAATCTTCTGGCCTTAGTTCAATAGAAACCTTGTGTTAAGTCTTAAGCTCTTGAGATGAACTGAAGTTCTGTTGGAAAGCCATTTCCTGTGTATGCAAATACCTAGTGATAAAACATTCTAGAGTGGTGTGACCAACATATACATACAGTGGGGCAAAAAAGGATTTAGTCAGCCACTGATTGTGCAAGTTCTCCTACTTAGAAAGATGAGAGAGGTCTGTAATTTCCATCATAGCTACACTTAGACTATAAGAGATAAAATGCAAAAAAAAATCCAGGAAATCACATTTTAGGATTTTTTAAGAATTTAATTGTAAATCATGGTGGAAAATAAGTATTTGGTCAATAAATTTGGTTCAACTCAATACTTTGTAACATAACCTTTGTTGACAATGACAGAGGTCAAACGTTTCCTGTAAGTCTTCACCAGGTTGGCACACACTGTAGCTGGTATTTTGGCCCATTCCTCCATTCCTCCTCTAGAGCAGTGATGTTTTGGGACAACACGGACTTTCAACTCCCTCCACACATTTTCTATGTGGCTGAGGTCTGGAGACTGGCTAGGCCACTCCAGGACCTTGACATGCTTTTTACGGAGCCACTCCTTCGTTGCCCGAGCGGTGTGTTTGGGATCATTGTCATGCTGGAAGACCCAGCCATGTTCCATCTTCAATGCTCTCACTGATGGAAGGAGGTTTTGGCTTAAAATCTCACGATACAGACTAACATGGCCCCATTCATTCTTCCCTTAACAACGGATAAGTCGTCCTGTCCCCTATGCAGAAAAACAGCCCCAAAGCATGATGTTTCCACCCCCCATGCTTCACAGTAGGTAACGTGCAATCAGCATTCTTCTTCCTCCAAACATCACGAGTTGAGTTTTTCCCAAAAAGGTCTATTGTGGTTTTATCTGAACCACATGATAGTTTTCCCCAATACTCTTCGGGATCATCACATATGCTCCCTGGCAAACTCAGACGGACCTGGACATGTACTGGCTTAAGCAGGGGGCACGCCTGGCCCTGGAGGATCTGAGTCCCTCTCGGCGTAGTGTGTTACTGATGGTAGCTTTGTTACTTTGGTCGTAGCTCTCTGCAGGTCATTCATCAGGTCCCTCCATGTAGTTCTGGGATTTTTGCTCACTGTTCTCATGATCATTTTGACCCCACAGGATGAGATCTTGCGTGGAGCCCCAGATCGAGGGAGATTATCAGTGGTCTTGTATGTCTTCCATTTTCTTACAGTTGCTCCCACAGTTGATTTATTCACACCAACCTGCTTGCCTATTGTAGATTCACTCTTCCCAGCCTGCTGCAGGTCTACAATTTTCGTCCTGGTATCTTTCGACAGCTCTTTGGTCTTGGCCATGGTTGAGTTTCGAGTCTGACTGTTTGAGACTGTGGACAGGTGTCTTTTATACAGATAACGAGGTCAAACTGGTGCCATTAATACAGGTAACGAGTGGAGGACAGAAGTGATTCCTAAAGAAGAAGTTACAGGTCTGTGAGAGCCAAACATCTTGCTTGTTTGTGGGTGACCAAATACTTATTTTCCACCATGATTTATGATTAAATTCTTCAAAAATCCTACAGTGTGCTTTCCTGGACTTTTTTCTCATTGTGTCTCTCATAGTTGAAGTGTAGCTATGATGACAATTACAGACCTCTCTCATCTTTCTAATTAGGAGAACTTGCACAATCAGTGGCTGACTAAATACTTTTTTTGCTCCACTGTATATTATTGGCTATATATACTATATATGGAGAGCAGACTGCAAAGTAGGGTCCAACATCCCACCACAAACCTTTAAGGGCTGTGGATTAAAGATCTTCTATAGGCAAAAGCGTGAGCCTGTTGTCAAGGGAGAACTGGTTTGAACCCAGACACAGAGAAATACTGGTTTCTATCTCTTCCAATGCTAGAGGCGAAACCAGCTTGCACAGAGGCTTCAGAGACGGACCCTCCTTATTAATGTATGTACATGTACATCTGCACATGGGCAGAAATACAAAAATGCAGTGACCCAAACACAATGAAACATGGAGCAGCAACTATCAGCATCAAGGAAAGTATTCAACTCAGCAAACTCAGGCTGAGATGGTCGTCCCAATCTCCTAAAGACAAATAAACGTTATACTTTCCTTTCTTCCTGGAAAAACAACTTAAATGTAACATTTGCTTCAAAACATACTTAAACGTGGTATGTATACACTTTAGCTATTAATATAGATATTTATTACTACTATATTATTTTCTTAATATATATTATATTATTACTAGATATTTATAATTCTCATCAGTCCAAATTATGTTCAGGTTAACTTCTCTTTTCACTCTTAACAGATGTAACCCTACTTGCTCTGCTATTTATTTCCCTTTCAAGCTGCTCCCCTACATCGGTCCTTTAACCTCTTTTGGACTTTGTTTCACTTTCTCTCAATCATCTTTCTTTCCTTTTCTTTCTCAGTAAACTGAAAACCCCCCAACAACATGCCACTAGGAGGACCAGAATTCTACACTGTCGCATGGTGTGACTGAGTGAGCGCATGATGCCCAGATGCAATGGATTGGTGCCCAGTGTTTCTTGGACTTGGAGTCCAACACAATCTTGAGCAGGCTGAAGTTATTACTGGGGATAATAGAGTCAATAAATTATGTAATATAGGTCCATATTCCACCCATAAAGTTCAAATTGAAGCAGTTCATTATTTCTATGACCGTATTTATTTCAAGGGCCAAGGCATTAAAGTAAAAAGGGAGGGGAGAGCTCATTGAGGATTCCGCTCTAAGGACCTGGCACCCTTGGAAGCGTGAAACGATGCAAGGAATTTCCAAAATCTGAATGAAAGACCCAAAATCTATCAAGTGTGGATCAAGTTTCCCTGTTGACATACCCTTTAAACTTAGATGATCCATCTTGAAAATGTGCAACTTGTACAGCTGGTTTCTGTTACAACTGACAATAAAGGTCTGCACAGTTGGATCCACAATTCTGGCTTTCTTTTTCGAAACAGAGGTTTTGCAAAGCAGGACTTGGCAGGGGGTAAATAAATGAATGAATGCGAGAGGCAACGGGGAAGGCAGAAAACTTCAACCCACCCATACTGGCTACAATTAATCACAAACTGTCGAATGGCTCATTACATTATTGGAATGGCATACATAATAAGTTGTAAAATGTATTCTCTCTGTTCGTCTGTTTTTTTTCCCCCAGACTGTTTTGTGTCAGCGTGTATGGTAGTGTGTTAATGAATCCTACTAACGTCACTGAGCATAGATTCACATTTAGGAATGAGAATACATTCGGTTCACATGGACTTCATCTTCATAATATGTGTAAACTGCACTGTGCGGTATAGATTAATATTTGTGAACACCCAGACATACATCCCAAATCCCAACAAGTCACTTAGATGAGGGATTAAATATTTCTCCCAGTCCAGATGAACTGATTCAACTTTCTGGGAATTAGAGAGACCAATTTACCTGCATGTGGGAGGAATGTGGATGGCTCTGGGCCAGGAATGGAACCAGGGAGCTCTCCGGAGCTGTAAACGAGAGCAGTTTTTAAATGTTTTTAAAGAAATTCAGAAACAATTGAGAAAGAAAGTAATTGAGATCCATCAGTCTGGAAAGGGTTATAAAGCCATTTCTAAAGCTTTGGGACTCCAGCGAACCACAGTGAGAGCCATTATCCACAAATGGAGAAGACATGGAACAGTGGTGAACCTTCCCAGGAGTGGCCGGCCGACCAAAATTACCCCAAGAACGCAGTGACTACTTATCAAAGAGGTCACAAAAGACCCCAAAACAACATCCAAACAACTTCAGGCCTCACTTGCCTCAGTTAAGGTCAGTGATCATGCCTCCACCATAAGAAACAGACTGGGCAAAAATGGCCTACATGGCAGAGTTCCAAGACAAAAACCACTGTTGAGCAAAAAGAGCATTAAAGCTCGTCTCAATTTTTCCAGAAAACATCTTGATGATCCCCAAGACTTTTGGAAAAACATTCTGTGGACTGACGAGACAAAAGCTGAACTCTTTGGAAGGTGTGTGTCCCATTACATCTGGTGTAAAAGTAACACAGCATTTCAGAAGAAGAACATTATAGCAACAGTAACATATGGGGGTGGTAGTGTGATGGTCTGGGGCTGTTTTGCTGCTTCAGGACCTGGAAGACCTGCTGTGATAAATGGAACTATGAATTCTGCTGCTACCAAAAAAAATCCTGAAGGAGAATGTCCGGCCATCTGTTGTGGACCTCAAGCTGAAACGAACGTGGGTTCTGCAGCAGGACAAATGATCCAGAACACAGTAGCAAAGTCTAGCTCTGAATGGCTGAAAGAAAAAACAAAATGAAGACTTTGGAGTGGCCTAGTCAAAAGTCCTGACCTGAATCCTACTGAGATGCTGTGGCATGAGCTTTAAAAAGGCCGTTCATGCTGGAAAACCCTCACAGTGGGTGAATTACAATAATTCTGCAAAGATGAGTGGCCAGAATTCCTCACAATGCTGTGTAAGAGACTCACTGCAAGTTATCACAAACGCTTGGTTGCAGTTGTTGCTGCTAAGGGCGGCCCAACCAGTTATTAGGTTTAGAGGGCAATCACTTTTTCACACATTATCCCTTCATAATGAACACCTTCATTTAAAAACTGCATTTTGTGTTTACCTGTGTTGTTTATGACTAATCAGGAAGGAACACTTTTTCACACCACTGTATGCTTGTAAACTCGGACTTACTTACGTACCGTGCAAAAGCACCGAATCACTATATTCGTTTCTATAAAGCTGGTATGGGCTTTTAGCCACATAAATACCAGTTATATCCTTACCCATCCTGCTCAAAGTGGAATGAACTGAGACTGTAATAATTATGCTGTGACCAGGATGCTATAAAGAACCCGCTAAAACAGAATCTCCTCGTTACATTTGCAAAATTAAATGTCCCGGAGATAGAAAGCAAGCAAGAGGCAGGCAATCCCTGTAATTTGAACCCGAGAGTTTCGCAATGAAAATAAAGAGGGACCTAACGACATCCGCTCTAGCGAGGTGATATTCTCGGGAGAAATACTGGCGATATTAGAAAAACAAATCACGATCGGAAAAGCGCTTCTAAGCCCGCTAGAAAACGTGAAAACAAGTAACAACAAATTGTTGTTTGTCTACTCAACATTACAATTTCATGACAGATGGGCATGGCTTCAGTGCAGCTCATGCATTATTAAGTCTCCCATAAAGTGGTGCTGCTCGGGGCCGTCAGAGACCAGCTCGCGATCTTCAAAGAGGTGCTTCTAAACCGAGCTTTAGTGTGCTCTGATCTACAGGATTCATCTCAAGTCTGCTTTACCTTACGACTCCTAGAGTGCTCTCATCTACATGTCAGTTACATTTCCTTGATTTGCCATGAATGAACACAGCCGGTGAGCATTAATAAATGATGAGTAAGAGCGAGAATAATGGAGCCAATCTGTCAGAGAATGAAGAAGTATCATCACTAAACCGATTCACAAACAACCTATATCAGATTTAACAATAAATGACCTCGCCTCACTATATTTACGAATCATCTGCAGTAATTTAGTAATAGTAGGCAGACGTTTGGCATGAGGTCCAGGTAACACACAACCTCAACTCAGGAGTGGTTGCTCTATAGTGGAAGAGTTATAACAATATATATAGCAATATAGACTTTTCACTGACAAAAGGCTATTTTTTAATCTCCTAAGAGCATAAAGAGGTAGATTCTCAATAGAAAGCATTCAAGGTACAGGTTCTTGTGCTCCCTCAAGTATGTGTCTGTTAACAAGGATATGTGGTTGTCCTTGTCCTCAGTTTCTCACCATCACCACTGTTAACACACATCCTCGCCCGAGACAGTGCTGGAAAGCATGGCAATGCAGCCACCCTACCAGAGTAACCGCTCCGGTTGTTTATTACGTTCTTATATCTGTGTTTCTCTCACTGGATCTGATTCTGATTGAAACTCTTCCTCATCCTGCTATCATGTCCTGGGAGCAATGACTCAGGGTCCCTCATGAAGACGGGTACGCCGCCTTATGCTGCTCGGTATTGATTTATGGAGTCGGAGGTGCAAAAATGACATTGATTTCCATTGTTCTTTACAAGCTGGAAAGGGGAAAAAAGATGCAGCTATGCACATTCTGCCTTCCCAAGTTGGCAAGAATAAATAAGAGTACCAGAAAAGAACTTGTGCAGCAGAAACCGAGGAGCATCCAAGAAAAAAACCCAGATGATAATGAAGAATAAGGTGAAGGAAAATATGGCTCTAATAAATGACTAAATGGCTCCGTACTAAGAATGAACCAGGCTTGGCGAGAGCAGACAGATAAGGAGCGTCGATATGTCATGCTTTGATACACTGCCATTGTTTCTGCAATTAATTAGCACCAGGTGGCAAGGAGATGACGTGCCGGTACACGGGCTTACCAGGCGTAGTGTCAAGAAGCTAGATCTGTATGGACATATTCTGCACTGTAGACTAACAAAATGTAGAGGCTGGAAGGAAAAGATACCTGGTGCTTTACATATAGGGTCCAAATGACTTGAACCCTAAGGCAAAACCAAATGCAGTGGTACCAAGGTTCTTGGTCTAATTAGTTCCAAAAGGCTTGTCGAGTACCAAAAACTACAAGTATGAGCAAATTTTTCCCATAAGGAATAACGCAAATTGAATGAATCTGCTCCAGACCCGATAAAGTGTTGAAAAAACTCATGTAATTTCGTGAGTACTGGGTTGAAAGAGAAAAGTAAAAGCAAAACACTTACTCTACTGGTGAACTCAAGGCGCTAACATGGCTGCTAAGGCTAACTGTGCAGCCTGAAAGCCTGTCTTCCTTGCTGTCATTACTAACCATTTTAGGACCCATGTAGACATATTTGTACTAAGAATACTGTATTGTAGATATAAAAAACACAATAAACACAGCGCGCTGCACTGTTGTGAATCTGAATCGCAGAATCACTGAGTGATGAATCATGAATCGATTCGTGAATCTGAAACGAGTCGCACAACTGACTCATACAAGTTTAAGCAAGTGGGTCAGGTACCGAGCAACGACGAGTCAAGAAATTTTTCTAGTGAAAATATGCACCAAGAACCGAATTCAATGAGATCCAAAATGGTTGAGAACCGAGCTACCACTGTAATTAATTTAAAAAAATGAAGGTCCAGGTTTCAAATCCCACATCTGCCAAGCTGCCATTGTTCGGTCCTTGAGCAAGGCTCTTAACCCAGTATTGCTTGGATTGTAAGACTAATAAGTTGTAATTCGGTCTAGGTAAGAGCGTCTGCCAAATTCAGTAAATGAGTCATTTAAAGTATCAGAATATCTAAATGTTTCCATTAGTCGTTTAGAAGACCAGAATCCTGAATAACTTACAACCAACAGACTTACAGTCAAGCAATTGTGAGTTAACGGTCTTGCTCAACGACCCAACAAGGACTGCATTTAAACCCAGGACCTTAACCACTAAACCTCCACAGTTCCAGTCCAAAGTTACCTCTCCAACATGCTGGTTCAGCCCATGTACACCTTGCCAAAACTGTAATGACCTGTATAGTAAACAAAACATGTTTGGGGACTGTGTTGGCACAGCAGTCAAGGTATTGTACTAATAGGGTTCAGTCCCAGCTGGCAAGCTACCACTGATGGGTCCTTAAGCAATGCTCTTAAGCCTCAATTGCTTCCACTGTATAAAATAATTTATCAGTTAAAACATCTGCTAAATGATTAAACATGCTTGATTTGTGTTTTTTAAAACATACAAAATTTCCATTTCAAGTAAAGTCAACTTAACTCACCCAAGCACTTCTTCTTCCTACCTGTTTCTGAACGCCAGCTGCTGGATTCCGCTTCACTGCCCTGTCAAAGGCAAATTAATTAAAGCGAAAATGATGTAGAGACTTCGTCAAAGTTTGTACACTGGCACAAACATCTAACAGCTGCTTTTGCTTTACCTGATAGCATTCAGTACCAGTAATGGGTGCCATCGTCCAGTCAAACAGATGCGCCTGTTCCTTTGTATGGCATGTGTATGTTTAAGAAGTTTTCCAGAACAAAAAACCTAAGCTGAAGATGCATTTGAAACTTGTTTTTTAGATTAGACACTTTTCCCACTCGTTAAATTAGTGTGTATTATGCCATGACAGGTATCTCTTTACCGGTTGAACCATTGTGTTTTAATGCCAATCTGACACCACACTCCTCTTTCAAACAGCTACGAGTTTAATACGAATATATCCAGCTGCCAGCATGGGATGGTCACAGGAAAGGCACTAGCGCCCCCTGTCACCAGAAAGGGAAATTACAAACCACGTTTAAAATGATGTTCATAAGGTCAAAATGGCTGAGTGTTACCCTAAACGGTACAACCTGCTCTCCTTTATCTTTTAAGTAGGAAAATGGAAACATGCGTTTAAAATGTGCACCTAATATGACACGGATGCACCACTGATCTGCCAGCAGGTCCTATATCCTGTCATTGTGAGCACCTGACCATGACCTAATCACCTTATCAGATAAGGATACAAATATGTGGGGAATATGTGAGGTTCTGCAGTAGATCACGAAGGGTTTCGAGGCACCATAAAGAGTTGTGACATCATGTGTCATGTGATGTAGACCAGGAGTGCCCCTCGTTACACCTAACTGGTCTCTAAAAACGTTTTACCCTGAAAACTGGAGAAGATGAATCAGAAGGTTAAGTTGCATCATATTTCTCATATTGTTATTGCATTATTACTACAATATCTTTTCTAAGCAGCCAATTAAATGACTTGGGCATCAGCTGCTGAAATTCAAAAAGGGCATCAGAGTGGGGAAGAGAGGTGGCTTAAGTGACTCTGAATGTGGCATGGCTTTGGTGCCAATATATCCAGTAAGAGGTGGGATCTGGGTGAAAATGCCTTGGAGAATGGCCAGACTGGTTCAAGCTGATAGCTCACTTAACCACGCGTTACAACCAAGGTATGCAGAACACGTCAAACCTTGAAGCAGATGGGCTACTGCAGCAGAAGACATTTACATTTACAGCATTTAGCAGACGCCCTTATCCAGAGCGACTTACAGTCTTACAATCCAAGCAATTGTGGGTTAAGGGCCTTGCTCAAGGACCCAACACTGGCAGCTTGGCAGAGGTGGGATTTGAACCCTGGACCTTCTGGTCCATAGTCCAGTACCTTACCCGCTAGGCTACCACAGTCCCAGAAGACCACACCGGGTGCCACTCCTGTCAGCTATGAAGAAGCAACAAATCAACAAAGAGGCTACAAGTCGTACAGGTTCGGCAAAATTGCAGTTGGATCCATCCTGCCTTGTATTAACAGTTCAGGCTGCTGGTAGTGTAATGGTATAGGGGATACATGCATTTTCTTCGCACTCTTTGGTCCCTTAATACCTACTGAGCATCATTTAAACACCGCAGCCTACATGAGTATTGTTGCTCACCATGCGTGTCCCTTTATGACCAAAGTGTACCATTTTCTGATCTCGACTTCCAGCAGGACCATTTTTGGTTTGTCTCACACACACCTAGGAGTTATTACATAATTAACCACTGAAGCTGTCTGCTGTGTCTCTACACACCACGTTGCGTCGCAACCTTTAAACACACATACACGCACAGTTTAAGTACAACTTTTATTAATACTGGGATCATCACAGTGCGTTTTGTTACATTAGCAGTGATTAAAGTTAACCAAATGAAATGAATTAACCTCGCAAATAAAAGACGTAATATTGTCATCAACAACAGAGGCATTAGAAAAGAAAAAAATAGTAACACAATAAATTAAAGAAGAGATAAAAAGTAAGCAAGACAAAGAAGAGAGCACCTGTAGCATTAAGGGGACTCCGCTGGAGGAACTGGAGGGTTTGTACAACAACAACAAAAAAATACGAGTGCGCACATTAATTTACTTCACGAGAATGTTTTAAGACAGTGTCTGAGGTCGGGTCTCGGATATGGCACGTCATGATCAGAAGTGTTGCACTGGAGTAAGTGTGGGAACAAAAGAACGAACAAGAGGTTTAATTAGGTGGTGGTGGGCGAGGGAGGTAATGGCAGGCTGATGCAGCGTTTCCTAGCCTATGATGCTTATTGCCTCTCTGAGTGTCAAGAGGGTGAGTGGGTGAGACTTAGGCCAAGCACATGAAAGAAGACTAGCTTGGGCTGAGTGATGTTAAGTCCCTATTTAATAAAATACTACACAAGTACGTACAAGTCTTTGTTCCCCAAGTTAAACAGTGCAAATATAGCATCACTGGGCCTCGGTTAGACACTGAAGGGAGAGACTGGGGGTCAAATATGTCCTCTAAAAGCAGTAAGCTCTATCAGAAAACAGGCATTCCCTTAAGAGGTTTACCAAAAGTCTGAGACCACTAGTGAAAATGCTTGCTTGGACCTTTTTGTAGAGGAATTCACTGCAACTATATAACCATATATAATTATACATGGTAGTTGTTGATGATATGCAATTATATTGTCCCAGTCTTTTATTAAGATACAAGCAAAATACATGAAGTGTGTACACAAAATGGAAAAATCTCCCAATTTTAAGAACAAAAAGGCTTCTACAGGCACAAGTCAGTATTTAGTGTGCCCTCCCTTGAAATCTTGAAACCTTGAATTCTGTCCTGACGTTTTCCGAGGCTACTTTCAGCACTTCCCAGAGTCCGTCATTAGATTTAGTCTTCTATTTCTTAATCTGTCCAGATGAGCTACCCCTATAATCCTATGTGGTTTTTTTTTTTCATTTTTCAATATTGTGTACTGTATTTTCTGGTTGCATTCTAATAAAGAGCCTGAGAAATAATTAGATACGCTAATTACACCATTGACAGACCAACAAATCTAATGGTGGCCTAAGATTTTTGCACAGTACCATAAATGACGAGCAAATGACTTTGTTAATAACAAATTAACAAAAGGCTTATGCAGAGCTTCAGTATGTCGTTGTAATTTGTAATAAATAACGTTTGGTGATTCTTTTAAGGTTTTTTTTCCAAACAAGTATCTACGACACTATTTTGCTTGAAAACGTTAAATTAGAAGTGTCAAAATATTGCCAAAAGTAAGAAATCCACTGTTAATAACACCAGCCAAAAAGAATCAGCACTTTCCAGGATTGCAGGATATCCTGTACAGTACGTAGAGATGCAGCAGTTACGCAGGTCACAACACAATCAAGTCATATAATGAACAGGCTAATGTGATTATGTTTCTCACAGGGTCTGCCAAGTAAAGGCATTCTACGTAAGAACACTTTTTAAGTTTGCACTCCTTACCCTGTGCTAACGCTGCGCTAAGATCATAGAGCAGGCTTGCAGAGAGCGTAGCGTCGTTCACATGAATATTCATGACAGCAATTTCCTGGCACCAGTCACAGTGTGGGCGCTGCTTCATATGTACTAGTGTAGAGAATATAAAACAATAGCGCAAAAACACACTTGACTGTTGACTCGGAACAGGAAAAGGCATAAATAATGCATAAAGGAGAGATTTTAACGAGCATATTGGACATGAATGAAATGGCGAATGAGGCACAGGTATGCAAAAGGTGGTCAGCATCATGCGGACAATTTTTTAATGGGGGCAATGTTCCGCGATCTACTGACATGACTCAGAAGCTAAGCAGGGATGCAGCACCACCCAGATCAGCTACATGGACACTAGCTAGGATTGTAATCCCTAATGTAAGTTTTAGATTTTGCAACCTATTCTCCTACTACCATGGATAGTACTTACAGGTTTACTGCAACACTCACTGACAAAACAATACCTCACCAAGAAGGAGATGATGGAACCGAATCAAACTTCTATGAATGTATTGATAATTACAATATTAGAGTGAAAGGATAAGTTTAGTACGGAAAACTGTAGAATTGAAAGGTTACCCTGTTGGGCCGCCTCTGGCCTTTATACCTGATGAGATCCGGTTAGGCATGGAGGCGTACAGGTTCCACCATCTCAACATCTAGAACTAGAATGGCCTAAATGGCGGGCAATTCACTGAAACGCCAAATGTCCACAAGTGCGTCACTGAGGCATATCTAGCAGGCAACAAGCTCTCACCATGAGGTACACTACCCAAAAGTAGCCTCTGAGAGCCTTTTTATAGGGCAGCAGTGGGAGAACTTTTACACCCTGTTGTGGCAAGACCCAGTGTCGACATTTCTATCTGGGTGAAGTTTTTTTTGTCAATGAGTGTCTTTCAAGGGAAGAATTTGTTGTGTTGTGTTGTGGTAGAATACCACATGTTAATGAGGCAGAACCAGAATGTCTGCATTGTCCCAGAACACCTTTACTGACGATATAGCACTTGTGCATCCGACTTTATCCGAGACGCAAATGCAATACGAAAAATGAGAGCTGTGTAAGGTTTATAAGTAAGACAGATGATTGTTTATGAAATAATGTGATTAGTATGAATAGTTCGGTTAGCTGTTCATACCGAGTGCTGTCTCTACTGTGCTCGTGTTCAGTTTGTGAGTTCTTGTGCTATGAATGACAAATGTTTGTCCAGGCAACTCTTGGTCTAGTCATATACTGGATATATTACAAGTGGGCTTTGTAAATAGACGCCTACACTGACTCTTTGGAGGTGTGACGTCTTAACCTCATTGTAGTATCGTAGTGGTATAGTGCTTCAGCAATCCATTGCTACTAAATGTATATATATATATACATATATATACACACACAAAGTGCATCATATCCGCCCACTCTCAGACCAAGTAGTCAATTCATCTACTGATATGCTTTGTCCAATGCAAATACAGTACTGCGCAAAAGTCTTAGGCCACCATTAGATTTGTTGTTTTAGCAATAGTACAACGACCATATGTAACATATTGGAGCCTACAAATTTCAAACTTGGATTTGTCTCTCCGTAGTACTCGTGTCCACTGATCTTCATTCCAGTCTTTGTGAGCTTTAGCCTCTCTGAGCCTTTCCACCCGGTTCCCCTTCTGAAAAAGTGGTTTCTTGGATGCTACCTTTCAAAAAGCATTCCTGATCAAGCTTCATCGGACTGTAGAAGGGTCAACTTGGGATCTCGATGAAGCTCCCAGATGCTGCTGTTGCTCAAGGGGAGATCACATGAAATATAATAGCCTCTAGAAGCTGTTTTTTAAATGTATTTTTTAGTTTTTAATGCTGCATAGAAATTTCCTGTATTTTCTGGTTGTATTATAATAAAGAGACTTTTAAAAATCATTATGCCTTTACTAAAAAAGCAGTATGTCTAACCAAATGGTGACCTATGACTTTTGCTCAGGACTGTATACACATCACTTTTCCTTTCATAGCATTTACCTTTATTTATCTCAAAATATTACTACTTTTTCTCCCTATTCACTGTTTCACACTTGGGTTGCCAGATCATTTCATTTCGAAAGAAATCCAGTACTGAATGAACACTCCAGAATCTCGTAGACTTCCTAAAAAAAGCTTGACGCAGGATATACAGAAAGCGCATTAAGGGGGACGTCCTGTACCCGTTTTGCTGCCTGCCCTTTCTCTCTCAGTGCCTTCTCTTTATTGGTTTCATGTCTCAATCGCTCAGCCTTTCACTCCCTTTTGTGTCTTCCGTCCTGTTCTTTCATTCCTCGCTGCGTCGCTTTGTGTCAGGGTCGGCGTGAAGCATCCGAGCGGATTCGAAACGTGAAAAGAAAGCGAGACCATATTAAACCAGCACATTGCACATTGAAACAGTATACGCATACTGGATACCTCAGTATTAGACATGATGTTTCTTCTAGGAACTCTGCCATATTGCTGTCATACAATCCAGCCAAAGTTTTCTGCTCGTATCAGACATTTTAGCCAATGGTGGACGTGCAATTCTACTGCCCTCCCGCTCGTGTGGGTATATATGTGATTATTTATACAGGTATGCACCGTTTAAGGTCCACCCGATCAACGTGTGTTCACTTTTGAAGTCTTCAGAATTATAATTTAAGCAACAGAACACGGAAAAAGAGTTTGCGAGTGCCACAGCCGTGATGTTATTCGCGATAACGCGCGACCTCGAGCGTTCTATTGCTCGTATACGACAAAATAAAGCAAAAAAAAATTAATTTCCTACTGAACATAGTTTAATACTGACAATACCTTCCGCCAAAAAGTACGTCCACAACAAATGAGTTGTTGCTACGCAACTGTTCTAACACGATAGGCTACAAAAGGTATATGATTCATATATATGAGACACCCAAGGAAGTTGGGACCCTTTTTGAGTCAAGGTTTCTTCATTATCATGTTTAGGGAGTTTTTCCTTGCCACTGTCGACCTAGACTCTAGATATTAGAAGATAATAGAAAATTTTAAAGCTGCTTCGAGATGATGCTCCATTGTAACTGTGGTAGACTGTGGTAGCCTAGTGGGTAAGGTACTGGACTATGGACCAGAAGGTCCAGGGTTCAAATCCCACCTCTGCCAAGGCACTGTCGGGTCCTTCAGCAAGACCCTTAACCCACAATTGCTTGGATTGTAAGTCGCTCTGGATAAGGGCGTCTGCTAAATGCTGTAAATGTAATGTAAATGTAAAAAGCGCCATAGATATAAATCTGACTAAATAACACTAGTAATCTGAGTAATCTTAGAAGACAAAGGGGGAGGACAAAGGACTAAAAACTAAAAATGTGATTCATTACATTTAACATTTACAGCCATTTAGCAGACGCCCTTATCCAGAGCGACTTACAATTGGTAACAGTCTTTACAATCCAAGCAAATGTGGGTTAAGGGCCTTGCTCAGGACCCAACAGTGGCAGCTTGGCAGAGGTGGGATTTGAACCCTGGACCTTCTGGTCCATAGTTCCAGTACCTTACCGCTAGGCTACCACAGTTCCCATTAAGGAACTGTGTATTAAAGCTCATTGATATTTTGTTAGGGGGAAAAAAATCTGCAAAGTATCTAAACTGCTATATGACTCCATTCCGGTCAACGTCCTGTTTCAGGGAACGTCATGCGGACGTTAAATGGCGCATACCCGTACAAAGTTGTGACGCTGGATATACACCACAAACCTTTCTGGTCTCACACAACATCTTGCAAAGTAGCTACACCTCTGTCATGAGCTACAGGCATTCCTAAAACAAAGTGCTCTATTGATGCAAAATAAATAATCCCCAGAACAAACAGAAAGTTGTAAGAAGTATTAAGTGCCCATGTAGTCGCACACGTAGTGGTCATTTCGAGTGACGGAGCTATGCGGGGTGTGAGTGGGGGGGGTTACTGTGAATCATGGGAGCACAGGTCACTCACAGACAGATACTACAGGACTAAAACAGTGTTTTGGCCACCGACGTGCCACTCCATCCTTTTTCTGACGCTCCCGAAAGAGTGCTCACAGGAAACCGCTGTGTCCAGGTGATTTTTTTTTAATATATAAAACGCCACATTGTTTCATTTGTCCTAATTTCTAGATCAGGCAGTGGAATGCTCACATAATAAAGCACTGGATGGATGTCCATACTCGCTTTTCTCGTCCTCATGTTCAGTCCGTGCTTCCACATCGGGAAAACTTCTCCGCAAAACTTCTTTCATTTCCAGGTTTGTGCCTTCATCTCAGCTCATCGAGCCGCTGAGTCAGGGGGGGCATGGCGGGAGGCTTGGGGTTAAAACATGACAAAGATAAAAAGTTCTTTGTAAATTCTTGATTTGGAGTCAAACACACCTACGTTTACATATCCGACCCACTTCCTTTGTCTCTCTCTTGACCTATTTTCGTTCTGCCTCAGAGGGTTTAACAGTGGTCCTGTGTGGTCAGATTCCAGCACAGTTCCACTAAATATATACTAAGCACTGAACTGGGTTTCAGCAATATCTTGCAGAACGCCCTGCAAGATTCAGTACTCCTTAAACGTTTTAGAGCCTAGCTTAGGGTGGATGCTGTAATAGCTGAATATAAATGGACATGTAATTAACCAGCATTGAAGTCAGTTATGCCAATACCCCTTCCTTTTACACAAATGATCTCACTGTGCTGTGAAAAAATATGTTTTGTCTTTTCATTTAAGTTTTCGCTATGTCCCAACTGTGCTGGACTCCATCCTTTCAGGCCCTGAGTTCATCCTCCGTTAGGAGAAGCTTCTCTCGATCCTCATTCTCTACAGTGTAACCACACTGACACCTACTGGCCGATCTCCAAAGTGCTCTGCTTCCTCTTCCTGAACTAACGCTTCACACGTAACCGTCATCCTTCAGCAATCGAAGCCAAAGAAAATCATTATTGCTCCACATTACTTTACATCAGTTCTATAAAATATACACACGTTCTGCTTCGGGATCGGGATTTCCGAAAAGAAAGAACAAAATCAAAGAGGTGTGCTAAACATTAGGTAAGGGTCCCACCCAGTTCCGAAATCACAAGCTGACCTGCAGCAGAGCCCCTCTATCCTACTGCAAACAGACAGAGCTGGCAGTGTGATTTCAGAAAGCCAGGGGTCGGTGAACGGGGGCGAGACCATGCACCCTGAAAGGTCTTTGATGAGCTTTTCCAGCACGAGTTCCTGTCTTCCAGAGTTTTCCTATCGTCGCGTCCTATCGACTGATCCCTTGTCTCGCTAGAGCCCGACTATCCTGCCGTGATGGGTGGTGTTAATAAGACAAACATGCGTCCAGACACTATACAAATTACAGTGGCCCGAGCCCGTTGTTACTCGAATGTGACTTCTTTTATTCTTCATGATCGTTACGTTCTCTAACGACTTCTTTTAGATTTTTTTTTCGTCCTCTTCTTTATCCTACGTTGTTCTCTACAGAATCCACGCGGGTGCTTTTTTTTTTACCCTTCGCCTCTGTTTTCCTATCGACTAGCTGTCACAAGATTCGTGGTGCGGAGCGGTCGTTGGAGACGGTCTTGCGCAGGCGGACACCGCGCCGAATGGATACCAGCATGTCCTCTCCTTCCTGAGTGGGACATCTGCTCTCAGCCTGGCCCTCTGGTGCCATCGACGGAAACGGGTACTGGCCATCCCCCAGAGCCTGGGCGCTGGCCACCAGCTCACCGATCTGCTCCACCAGACTGTGTCGGTTCGCAGCTAGGAGCTGATCCTCTTCTCCGGGCTGCCCGTACACGCTCATCTCGGCGCCCGCCGCTCCCCAAGCCGCATTGGGAAGGCTTAGGCGCTTTGGCGACGCCTTGACATACTCCAGAGCGGCCGGAGAGGCATCGTCCACCGCGTAGAACACGCACTCCTCACTGCCCACCCGTGCCGGAGGTCCCGGGTAAGCGCCGGGTGAGTCGGGCACAGTGGGTGTCTTAACCGGTACGATGGGCGGCCGGATCGGAATAGGGCCCGCGTTCGAGAGGGTGCGTCTCACTCCGGGTTTGGTGGAAGGGGTTCTCCGGATGGTTGCGGTACCAAGCGCTCCTCCACTGCCACCACTACTGGTGCCTGCTTGAGCACCCATGGCGCTGGGCAGACCAGCTGTGCTGGCAGGCCGTTTGGTCTGGATCATGCGCCGGTAGTTCTGGGCAATGTTACTATGACGTGGGATGGTGGAGGATTTGTCGAATTCAGACTGGCCGTCGGTTTCCGTGTCGCCGTTTACCGAGTAGCAATCGTAGTCGGAGCCTGAAAGGTGAAACAAGAAGAACTCAGACGACATGTCAGTCATTTTCCGCTACTTACATTTAACGAGCTGTAAATGGCATTCGTAAGTGTATGTGCCTGTCCTATTGTTTGTCAACCCCACCATCTGTGTACTTTTTGATAATTAACTCACAAAGGAACCGCTGTAGCAGTTCCGCAAATCATATACATACAAATCCCCACGACGCGAATCTTTGACTAACAAGTCGTGTGCAATATATTGAAAATAATTTAAATTAAAGAGCAAAATTAAAACTGTAACGAAATTTCAAGTTGCTTGTCAGTGCGGTCAGTTAGTTCCCATCTCTGGTGCTTAAGGGAGACGAGCAGAATGTCGTTTACTCTCTCTCAGTCATATTTGGGTTTTATCAAGAAGTGGCTGTGGTGTAATGCTCTGACAGAAAGCGAGAGATGAACACTAGAAGCCGGTACAGAGCAGAGCTTTAAGTTCTAGTGCTACATGATAGAGTTCGGACTCCTTGACTGACTGCTCTTGGACAAGACTAAAAAAGTGTGTCTTTTGTTGGTCCACGGAAGGAGACAAAAACTGTAACTTTTATTTGAAAAATAAGGGCTTAAGAGTATAGTTTGGTGTAGGATTAATTAGCTATGGTAATCATTACATCAATTTATAGTGTCCACAAGACACAGTATTGTGCAAAAGTCCTAGTCCACCATTAGATTACAATACAACCAGAAAGTAGACAATTTGTATGCAGCATTAAAAAACTCAGTACAACATAAAAAACAGCTTAAATAGACTACAGTGGCAAGTATTTAGCGTGACCAGCTTCCGGCGGCTTCTTCAGGATGTCAAGTTGGCCCTTCTACAGTCCGTGAAGCTTGATCAGGAATGCTTTTTGGAAGGGCAGCAGCCAAGAAACCACTTTTATGGACGAGGAACAGGGTGAAAAAGATAAGATATGCTAAAGCTCACAAAGACTGGAATGAAGATCAGTGGAAAAGGTGATTATGGGGTGACAAATCCAACATTTTTAGGTCCAATCACTGACAATAAGCTATATATTCTCACTAAACCATTGCTAAAACAACAAATCCAATGGTGGGCTAAGACTTTTGCACAGTTCTGTATGTTTACTAAGGCTGTGTGTGTCTGTGTGTGTTACCCTGCGAGGGAATGGTGTCCTCTGAGCATGAGGGTGTGGTCGTTTGAGTGCTGTATCCACTAGAGTACTGAAGCGAGTCTCTGCTGCTCTTTTGCTGCTCCATACTGAGTCCACGAGTCAACACCATCGCCAGGTCGCTGGCTGCTGGGGAGACATCCTCACCGTGCTGTGTCACAAACACATTTAATATATAATTATGACCAGTAACTGTCATGAGCAAATGGCTGTATTAGACTGTAAGCAAGAGGGAGGGGTCTGGAATGGACATTATATTATTACATTACATTACAATAATTACATTATTCCTTTTGGGAAAATGTTCTCGGTACTCGTGGAACGACTTAAGGACAAGAACCGAGGTACCACTGTATTATGCTTCTCTCTGTAGGCGTTACCTTAGCTGCAATAGTAGCAGGTGTCATCCGTGACCTTTGGGGATCATCAGGGAGCACCCCGGCGTAGCTCTGAGATGGAGGCGATGACTCTGATCTATCCGCTGGGTCCTTCCTTCTCTGGAGCGTGCTGGCCGGTGGCTGCTCATGCGGACCTGTCTTGGACCAATCCTGAAGGAGTGAGCACGGTTATTTCGCGTAGTACAAAGCACATCCTCCCTTAGATCGGAGGAAACGCGTACTGTGCAGTACTTGTAGCACTGGCCAGTACAGATTTATAGGCTTCAGGTTTAAGTGCACAGAAAGGAATACAAAGTCTTCTTGTTTTCGGCCCTGCTCAGTTTAGCAAATCTCTAAGGCAGAGATTTGAAACCAGGTGTTGAGGAGAAACAAAATGCTTTGTGTTAAGAAGCAAAATGGGGCAATGAATGAGATTAAGCAAGAAATGAAATGAAAATGAGCACTGCTCAGGACAAGCAAATTAAATGCGAAAAAAAAACAACCTCTCCAAAGAAAACATGCTCATGGGAACGAACCTTCCAGCAAGGGACCCTTGATGTGGGAGAGGAATTGTTGGATCCAGGGGAGTGACTATAGGGTGGGGACGCAGGAAGTATGACAGAGAAAGGCCTGATGGAGCCAGTGTGAGAGAGAGCAGGGCGGAAGGTAGCGAAGGACGAGCCGAACTGCAGAATGGAGAGACAAGATCGTTATGGTGAGAGCAGAAAGCGTCCCGATCACCTCGCTCGAGGGGATGTCATGTTGCAGTGTACAGTGATGGGCAAGGGTACAGTGCAAAAGGAAGCATGTGCCGCTCATGCCGGTCAGTGCAAGTAATGTACAAACATTCTGTGTGGGCAAAAAAACAAGACAAAGACAAAGTGTCCAAATGCACCGGTTGTCATTAACCCAATCACTGTGGTTACATTTACATTTACAGCATTTAGCAGACCCCCTTATCCAGAGCGACTTACAATTGGTACAGTCTTACAATCCAAGCAGTTGTGGGTTAAGGGTCTTGCTCAAGGACCCAACAGTGGCAGCTTGGCAGAGGTGGGATTTGAACCCTCGACCTTATGATCCAGAGTCCAGTACCTTAACCACTAGGCCATCACAAATAATCACAAAGAAGTTTAGATGTGGCGTGAACTTCAAACTTTATTAATTGCATATTGAAATTCTTCATTCCTTCAGAGTTTCAGAGTCTCCCCAAATGTGTGGCATTTAATTAAAAGAGAAACAACCACCAGGTCTATGGAAACAGGCCCAATGGAAGCAAAGTCTCTTAGAATCAGTGACGTGCAATGAGGTCAAGGGCGGGTGAGGCACTGGACAGACAGAGCCAGATTTCCACAGATATGAAGTTCTCAACAACTCGGTTTGATTAGGCAACTTTTTCCAATGTACTATTGCATTCTTAATGCACGCATAGCCTATTTGAGTCAGGTTTTATTCCCTGGTTTTTGGTGTGGTCTGTGTACAGGATCTACTCCTGATTTTCATTACCACAGTTGTGGGATGGATCAGGGAGGAACCCATTAAATTTTCGGCAAGGTAACCACCCCACGTGATCTTCACCTTCATGAACATGACAAAACCACAACAAGAGCAAGTGTACTTACTGTCGTAGGAGAGCTGCATTCACTCACTGACTGACATGTTTCGGAGGCCTCTGAGGACGCTGAGCTCGAAGACTTCTGGAGGAAAACAGAAGACACATTAAGCCGCAACTTATACTACATGAACAAAAGTATGAGGACAACAGTGTTGTTGCGAGTAGTCACCTGGCTGGTGATGTCCGAGGGCATAGGCGAGGGGGGTTTGGAGTAGACGTTGGCATCCTGAGAGATAAAGCCTGAGTCGTGGGAGGAGACACTGCTGAGGCGGTGGGCGCCCCCCGGTGGCGGCTGTGCCAGGCTGCGGTAGCGACAGGACGAACTAGGTGAGTGAGTCTGAGAGCCTCCCGACGAGCGAGAGGCACTACTGTGGGCGCTGTTCACACTGCTGCAAGGTGAGGAGGGCACGGGGCGTACAGATAGTGAGGTGGAAGGCATGGAGGGGAATTTAGGAAGGATAGGACAGAAATGTGGGGATTTGTAGTGGGATGTGTCATGAATGTCATGATTTCGGTGATGAGTAACATGGTAACAAGCCAGTGAGAGAGGGCAGGAAGGACAGAAACATGGAAGACACAGGTTTGAAAGTGTGGTAGAAAATGTTTTGATTTTTGATTTAGTACTTCTGATGTACCTATGTTATTCATCCCTATATAATGTAGAATGGTTTTTAAAACTTGATCTTTTCTTGTTTTGGTACCAGCAGACTTTGTATGGAGGAGACCAGTATTATTAGAACCAGCAAAAAGCATTATTTAACTACTTAGACATGTTAAGGACGAACTGATGGTACAGATATGGCTGATGTCATGAAGGACTCTCAGTGCTTGTTCATCGTAGTGGATTTAACGTTATGAGTTTGTGACACTCATGTTTATGTGTAATTTAGTTAATTAGTGCCTAATCAACATAAAAACTACTTTAAGTGTAGTTATAGTTTAATTAGTAAACAATTTAGTATCAAACATTATTACGAATTCATCATGTTCTGAAACTTGGAGAAAAGCCTTTGTTTAAAGCTTCCTGTAGGTCAATGATAAGCCAGAATTCCAGAGACAACTATAGTGGAGCAAGAGCATTGTGCTAGTGTCCTCTAGCATTCCTAGTAGATAATAATCAATAATCATTCATCCAATAAGAATTTGTTTAAAGATAAAGTCTGGCATAGCACCTGAGGTAAGGTATTTCGATGAGGTAAACCATAAGGGCACCGAGCACCTTGTCAGGATGGTCTTTGGAATGGTTTCTGAATTTAACAGGTGAACTTCCCACCACAAAGAACAGAAGACACTCAGGTAGGGGCTGACACTGTGCAGGACATAGGGCCTGGCATGAAAAGCATGGCACGTGCCCATGCATGGACACTTCCTCTGCCTCCATGCAAGGCAACACACACATAAACGCAAACACATGTTCACAGGATGGCACTTTCATACCAACAGCAGTGACTAGAGAGACTCAAACGATTATTAAGGAGTTCCTGCCATCTTGTACAGCAGTAATGTCTTTTACACCATTGGCTGCAGGATAGCTAACTAGTAAACCAGCTCAGATTTGAGAATCACACACACACACACACACACACACACACACACACACACGTAGGAGGGTTGCTATCGCAGCATTTAGTCTGAGTGATTAACGTTAGTCAAAACATACTTCACAAAAACAAATAATTTGGCGTTTCTAAATCATGCAGTTCCAATTTATCACCTCCACAGACCATAATGCACCGTAGAGACAAAAGTTTGCGGACACCCCAAAAAAATTACATCGAAAACATGGGTGTTAGTATGAAGGTTGCTCCCACCTACAGCTACAACAGCCTTGTTCTTTATTCTTTCCACTAGGAGGTCGGACTCTGGTGTTATACAATAAGCCCAGACTTATTTTTGGCACTGGTTGAGGTCAAGGCTCTGTGCAAGGCAGCAAGGTTCTCAACCAAAGTTGGCAAAACTATTCTCTATCACTGGGATATCAGTACCACCCATTCTATTGCCACTTTTTCTGTGGAGAACCCAGACATACGCTTTATTCTATAAATGAGTTATAAGTGATCGTTGCTGAAATAGCAGAGCTCAATAATTAGAAGGGGTGTCCACAAACTTTTGCCTATCACATGTTGACATCACCTTTTGGAAATCATCTCATTATTAGCCCTAATTAATGAGTTCATACCATCTGCAATGAAATAAATATCAAAGTAAATGTGAGCTACACTGTGTTTTTCCCCCCTTGATATAACATCTAGTCAGCAATGGTCCCGTGATGGTCCCTTTTCATTGATGTTTAAGGCACGGAGTAGTAACAAGCAGTCTCCCATTCACTCTCACCTGCACATGCTGCTTTTTCTGGAGCCTGAGCTGCTAGGGGAAGATGGAGGCGTCTGGTAGGACCAGCTGTAGTCTGACCCCTTCAGATCCTTTATCACCTTAAAGAGAGGCAGAAATGACATGACTGATATTATTATTTTATTATATTGGTATATCAAGTACAGAAATAAATATTTAGTATCAGTTCTGCTACTGTATGGCATTAATTAGGACATCAATATTGTATTATCACATCGTCCACGGGGCACTTGGGAGGCACAGTGGCAATTCGCTTTCCCAGCACCGTGGAGACCAGGAGACCTCTAGTCCTAAAAGTGCCTTTCAGCCAATATGGTCATCTCACAAGGATAATTGGCCGTACGCGAGGGAATGGAGCCCGGATAGAGGGATCATCCCCCGGTGTTATAATGGCGAGCCATGTCAGGCACTCCTAAACTG
Organism: Ancistrus triradiatus; assembly: GCA_025084515.1. Lineage (NCBI taxonomy): Eukaryota > Metazoa > Chordata > Actinopteri > Siluriformes > Loricariidae > Ancistrus > Ancistrus triradiatus. Next base: position 81,871 of record JAJAGP010001135.1, read on the forward strand.
CAGACAGTAGTACCACAGATTGTTCCGTAACACTAGGCTTATGTACAATGTAGTAGTCTTCAGATGTAGTGAATATGTTCAGGGCTTATCGTACCTGCTCGCTGGCCGGAGGCAGCTTATGAGGGTCGGTCGTTAGCACAGTCAGGTCATCAATAATAGCCTGGAGATGGGTGATCTCTCCTAGCATGGCAATTTCTCCATTCTGATGGGGAAATTCACGACTCAGTACACAGTGATTCAGATTCACAGTAACCCTTGCTCAGTGTTTTTTTTTATTTTTGCATGTACTGATTAGTAATGACAGAGAACCGAAAGGAAAACTGTTTTGCAGGCTGAGCGGTTAGCATTAGCAGCTAGCGCCCTGAGTTCACACATAGAGAAAGTGTTTTGCTTTTACTTTGACTTTCAATCCATTGCTCACTACATTACATGAGATTTTTCAACACTTTATTATAAAATAAGCTTTGTGTTAATGATTTTGGCCAACTGTATGTTAATGTAAGTTCTCGGTTCACGACACATTTAACTTTTTTTGAACCAAAATATTGATTACTTTGTGCAAATCCTCTTGGAAACAGCACCACATACAGTATAACACATTCATATATGTTAAAATGAAACCAAAATAATCCAGACAACACGGCAAAGGATGGCCTTGTAGATGCTTCTTACCACTACAGGTTGCAAGAAGTTGATGAAGGTGCAGAAGCGCCCTCTTTCTTCCACAAGGGCGCGCCGCACAGCCTGCTTCTCCGTCTCCTCCATCAGCAGGTACATGTCGTTTACATCCTGCATGGCGCTGTCTAACTGAGGCTGCAGGTCTCCACGGCCTACGACAGTCAAAACTGACAGTCAGTACAGGTGCAAGGCAATGGTGAACGTATGGCAAGGACGAGGAGTGGAAAACAATTAAAAGTAATTATGAGGATTTCACAGTGGACGTGACGACAAAGAAAACATGACTAGATGGAAAAGTCATTGTAATTTTCTTTCACTACCAACACACTACAGACAAGACGATGGTCCGATCTAACATTTATACCGGTGATCTTGGACATACAGACAGACTACAGAACCCAGTGGCCCCTACTTTAACTAAACTAAAATGAAACCTTTGGAGCATCTAAGGATGTTACCATTTAGCCATGCATACTGTTAGTGGCTACTATGGGTGTAGGATTATGGGTGAGGACAAAACAAAATCTCAAATGGCCACTCATGCAAGAAGCAAGGCTTGAGAGGATGATGCCGAAGCTACAACAAGAACTAGGTGTTTGACCTCACAATGCATGACCTATCATGCCAAAAACTTTATATTTTGTCATGTCACCATGGTTACATGTTATTACAATTACCTAAAATGTGCACCTGGGCGACTTACAATTGGTACAGTCTTACAATCCAAGCAATTGTGGGTTAAGGGCCTTGCTCAAGGACCCAACAGTAGCAGCTTGGCAGAGGTGGGATTTGAACCCTGGATCTTTTGGTCCATAGTCCAGTACCTTAACCGCTAGGCTACCACAGTCCTCACAATACTCTCTGCTTGCGATCCGATTTTCTCACGATTATTGATTTTACATTTTATATATTTTTTTATTTCTGTACACAAAGAAAACAATGTATATTGGTGAAACATCAGGCTTAAAACTGTAAACAAAATAGCCTACGCTATCAGTGCAGTATTTCTTATATTCAATATTTCTTTTTATTCCATCAGCCTACTACTCTTGAACACACGCCTTTGTGTGTTTGACTGACTTAGCTGTCTGTGTGAGGCCTGTTTTTGTGTAGATTTGCACTGTTCAGGAGCAGCAATCCTAATTTCATTGTACAAGACACTTTAGTCCGCTGCAATTAAAATAAATTAGGATTCTCACGGAGATATGCGTTTGAGTGATTCCATCTAGTGTTCAAAACTGGAATTACATTAGACGGCGGCAAAATCAAGAATGTATAATCCACCTAGACGCTGGATTTTGCTTCGTGGTTATTGGCATGTAGTTTGTTTTGCTGATGGCAGAGCTAGTAAGATATGATCAGCCATGTGCAATCTTTATCAAAGGATAGGGGTTCTATGTTCGATAAATGCTTCTTGGTTGGGTTTGGCACATTCCCACATTGTCCGTGTGTGTGTGTTTTATTTGCCTCTAGCTGTGCAATGATAATCCAAAACTGGAACTCTTGGAACATGTAGAGCATTCCCAGAGCAGGCTGTGGACCCACCTCATCCCTGACCAGGACAAATATTAATGAACTGAAACCACACCAACCCTAGTTTCTCTTTCTATCCAACTTTTAAAGTTCAGTAATATTTGGACCTTTTACAAAGTGTTTTTATGTTTGCACATTTAACGAACGAGAGCTTCTAAAGTACTAGAATATCTTAAAAATGGCAAAACAAAAAGCTCCAGGGGTGGTACAGCCACGGGACAGGAACACATGACAGAGCTACAGGATGGAAGCAAAGCTTTTGTGGGAATCCCATACTTACCAATCAGTTCTACTAAAGATGACGGGAGAGAGAGAGAGAGAGAGAGAGAGAGAGAGAGAGAGAGAGAGAGAGAGAGAAAATGGAGGACAGCAGGGGCATTCGGGAGGGGGCGAAAAGCAAGAGGGGTGATGAGAGACAGAGAGAGGAGGGAGAGCTTTGTGTTAGGGTTAGTATAAAGGAGCCATCACAAATCAAACAAGGATCAAGTCAGCCAAGGAACTTTGGGATTATTAGAGCAAAACCACTGCAGCAGCCAAAACAGAGCCGTGTCAAAGGAAGGGCAGTACACACTTGTGGTCGTCTAACAATGCAGTCAAAGCTTTAAACCCATGCCATCTTTTCAGAACTAGTTTTTAGAGAAAGAAATTTGTCGTCAATGAGTACATTTCCATACACTTAATAACCCGCTCATAGTCGGATTTCTGCAGTCATCTGATTATTCAAGTGGTCGTGTATACAGTACACTCCGATCTGGAAATCAGATTAAGAAATCCGATAAAGAGAGCGATTTTACTCCAGTAATCTGATTTCTCACAGCATGTACTCCAGTTGTTGCCAGGTCCGCTTAAAAAAAAACATGGTTGATAGGTCTGCTTATTCTTAGATTTCGCTTCTTTTGGGCTTATCTACGTAGACCAGGTGGGGGGATTCTCTCTTGGATCCCGCTAAACGGCTATCGAACACTTTGTGGAGACACTGAAATGCAATACATAATCAAAAATGTGAAGAATTAGATTATTTCATGGTAAAAATGGACATTTATGTCACATCTTTCTGTGAGATTACTGGCTGGTTGCAAAATAGAAATTCAATTATTGCCCGGGTCATGTATACTCATTGATCAGATTACTGACAAAATCTGATTCTCTGCAGTTATCGGATTATTAAAAGCATGTAAACGCACTCTGTGTAAACAATCCAGATGCTAAATCCTGGAAAGTTGAATGAACATACATATGCTTAGCCTTCTCTCATGTTTGTACTTTTAGATTTGTATTACACAGCAACATATTGAAACATTCACAGACCGAATTCAAACCCCTTCGCATTTATTACCCATCGTATAGTCCATACATCTTCCTTTGTTCTCAGTACGCTGAAATGTGCTGAAATTCTATATGTGTAACCATACTTGGTGCGCTGAATATTTCTTTAATACGGTTGCGCTTTTTTGTCTTCCTAGCAACACAGAGACTTATCATCCTCCCTTCAGAAGCCCGAATTATTGGCTGCTCAGATAAGAGCTCAACAAATGGTAAACGAGCTGTAGTTTCACATACGAAGCACAAGGGGGAGATGTGACATTACAATACCGCTGCATACATGGGGGAGCGTTAAAAATATATATTAAAAACTCAAACGTCTATACATTATAACAGATATAACAGAAATCACATCGTTCATCAAAAGCACTTGCTGACCTAAAGCATGCTATAATACTTTATGATGAACCTTGAGGAAACGTCCTTGACCTTGACAGATATGCTAATGCACGTTAAAGATCGTTCATATCATCAGTAGAGGTCATTAGCACTGATTAGAGTAAATACATTTAAATTACCTGCTGTTTACATGACATTTTTGGGTAAAACTCCACTTTCTTAATATAAGTCCACCAGTCTTGACTTCAGTTCCAATAAGTACTTGTTTTAATTAGCTGCCTAAGACAAGTAATGATCATTATTGAGTAAACTGACTAGCTTTGCATATAGTGTCAAATTGTTCCATAAAAATGTAGTAAAAGCCAGAAAGTCTGTCTTGCAGGATCTACATAGGATTGTCAAATGATAACAGCACTTCCAGTTGTCAGCTTTACTTTAACAAATACGTAAAAGATAAAAAATACAGGGGGTGCTATTGCAAAAACCCATTATAAAAATAGAAACAGTATGTCCACATATTCACATTTCTTTTGATTGTGATTATTGCACAACCAACAGCCACATTTTCTGGAATCCCATTAAAAAGGGGCCTGAGACTTTTGAACCCCCATTAAACAAATTAATCTAAGTCATCCAGGAAAAAATGTACTGTGAATGTGAATTGCTTGACAGTTTTAATGTGAATTTTCACAGTTTGACCATGAAGTTCACAGGTTCCACTATGAATTTTTGATGGTAATTTGGCCACTTCATGGTTCTACTGTCAAATTTCACAGTACATTTTTCCTGGGAAGGTTTGTGAAATTACTTTTACCATAAAGGTTGCTCCAAACCAACCCACACCCTCAGTCTTGTAACTAAGACGCGCTGAAAACTAACTCGGTCAAAAAGAGCCTGCGTACCTTTTCTCGCTTTCTTCTGCAGTTTCATAGTGTCTGAAGATTTCTTCTTTATCTCATGACGTGAACGTTTATACTCTGCGGCAAAGACATACAGAACATATCAAATTTGCAAAGGCTGATTCGAAAAAATTCGAAACCAAACGCGGATTGATCTTCCTCTAGATCCTGACAACACACCAACAAATCCAAATACACTTTTAGCCAAATGTAGTAAGACTTATAGATTTAGTCCTGTTGTTACTACAAACACCCAATATCATGGACCCTTGTATTATTATGGGCAGGATTTTGGTTACTCTGTAATGTACTGGAAAGTAGTGATTATTGCTATGGACTACTAACTATAAAGTCGAGGGCTAAGCAAATACCTTGAAAGATTGAATGCGATTCTATATTTACAGGAATAACATGAAGATTACATTGTATTAGCACAAGAGACACTATGAGCAAACCTTTGGCATGGTCCTTGTCCAGCTGATTGGCTGCCTTCTTCCAGTCCTCGATCCGCTCCTGCAGAGGGTTGATCAGGCTTTCCATCAGGGCACTGAAAACATAGGAGGATCCAAACACAGATAATTGTGGATCAATTTCATATTTTGTTTCCAAGAATGATTTCATTGCCAAACGTTAAAGGCTTTGAATTCAAACTAGTGGCTGAATCGTTGCAGAAAATACAGTGGACGATACTGAAGTTCCACTCGAATGTATAGAAGTACAAATGATGACCCAAACTGACACCTATACTGCAACAAAAACAACAATTTAACTGGTATTTTTTTACAAAAAAAAATTTATTTGAAACGCCAAAAGAGCCAAAAGACTTGCTTTAGGTTACTTAGGCTAAGGTTAGGGCTAGGCTTAGGTGTAGCATTAATTAGTCCTTCATTGTCATTCATGTCCTCACAAGGACAGCAAAACAAACGTGCGTGTGTGTGTGTGAATGGGCAAGCACAGCAGTCATACTTGGTGAAGTGGCGTAGTTTCGCCTCGATGCTGCGATGGCGCATGCACATGCGGGTCAGCGCCGAGCCAATGTCCCTGGTGGCACCTGTCCAAAACACAACCAAGAAAAACAAGCCGTTAGAACAAATCATTACCATGAATTGAGACAAACATTACGATACGTTTGCTGTGGTTTAAATCCATATCCTGCACACAAATCACTACCTCCTGTAAAGAGTTTCCTGGGTGCCCCCAAAAGTCAGTCAAATGTTTATCACCAGCTGACAACGTATACAGTCTGAGCCACAATCCAAATACTAGTGCCATTTCTGCATGTACATGTGTGACGCCAACATACATCAAGCTATTTTTAGCACCGGCTGAACATTTGGAAACATCTGACCTCAGTATTTGGAAAAGGCAAGCAGTCTTTCTTCCAAAAAAGGTGGTCGGAGTAGCTATTGTTTCCTCCTGTGTTTATATGACGATCCCACATGTTGAACCGAGCGAGTAATATTTAACAAAAGCCGTGTCTGCTTTCGTTCCTACAGCCAACTCGGAGCTTTAAATAGGACAGTCGGGGTTGTGATTGCACAGTCACAGGAATAAGGTGAAGACCGCACAGTGCAAAAGATAGAAGCTGTAGTAGGAAGCTGAAAATAAACCTTTTGTAGCGTTTTTTTTAATCAGGGTAGGGAATTGTTACTGTTGCGTACCTACTTTTGTGAACCAACATTCATTCAGCCACATTTTATTTTCCTGCGTCACTTCAAAATCACGTAAACTTCTGAAATGTTTGTATGTATCTGCAAATACGTTTGAACAGAAACTGTTCACCGGTAGCCAGCAGCATTCAACAAACAACCTATAAGAGTAAGCAAGACCAAATATATACCGTCTTGAAGAAAACAGGGTGTACAAAATACCAGTATTCTGGTGTGTGCATGTGTTGATTGACACACCCGAACATGAACACAGAGCACGGTTGGCTCAGTGGTTAAGGTTCTGGACCACTAATGAGACGGTTGTGAGTTCAAAACCTGCCTTCACCAAACTACCACCACTGGGTCCTTAATTAAACAAGCCCCTCAACCCACAACTGCTCTGCTCAATTGTAAGTCGTGCTGAATAAGGGAGCCTGCTAAATGCTGTGAAAGTAAATGTTTAGGGTCAGTGGTGATTCAGCTGTTTAGGTACTGAATAGGGGTGTAATGATAGGCTCTGCTCATGATTCAGTTTTCTCAAGATTATAGAATAGAATCTTTATTGTCACTCCAATGAAGTAACACAGCAAGAGAGAAAAAGAGAAAAATAAAAGTAGTTACAGCAGCCATATACAGAGTGACATTGTGCAGTATACAAAAGAATTTACTCTTGAGATAAAATCTGACATTGTGTAAACAGTGGGGCAAAAAAGTATTTGGTCAGCCACTGATTGTGCAAGTTCTCCTACTTAGAAAGATGAGAGAGGTCTGTAATTTTCATCATAGCTACACTTCAGCTATGAGAGACAAAAATGAGAAAAAAAATCCAGGAAATCACATTGTAGGATTTTTAAAGAATTTAATTGTAAATTATGGTGGAAAATAAGTATTTGGTCAATAAATTAAGTTCAACTGATTACTTAGTAACATAACCTTTGTTGGCAATGACAGAGGTCAAACGTTTCCTGTAAGTCTTCACCAGGTTGGCACACACTGTAGCTGGTATTTTGGCCCATTCCTCCATGCAGATCTCCTCTAGAGCAGTGATGTTTTGGGGCAACATGGACTTGCAACTCCCTTCACAAATTTTCTGTGGGGTTGAGGTCTGGAGACTGGCTAGGCCACTCCAGGACCCTTGTAAAATGCTTTTTACGAGCCACGTCTTCGTTGCCCGAGCGGTGTGTTTGGGATCATTGTCAATGCTGGACAGCCCCAAAAACAGCCCCAAAGCATGAGGTTTCCACCCCCATGCTCAACAGTTGTCCTGTCCCCTCTGCCAGAAAAACAGCCCCAAAGCCTGAATTTTTCACTGGTTTTCTGCAGATGGGACAGGACGACTGGATCTTGTGGTAAGGGAAGAATGAACGGGCCATGTATCGTGAGATTTAAAAGCCAAAACCTCCTTCCATCAGTGAGAGCATTGAAGATGGAACGTGGCTGGGTCTTCCAGCATGACAATGATCCCAAACACACCGCTCGGGCAACGAAGGAGTGGCTCCGTAAAAAGCATTTCAAGGTCCTGGAGTGGCCTAGCCAGTCTCCAGACCACAACCCCATAGAACATTTGTGGAGGGAGTTGAAAGTCTGTGTTGCCCCAAAACATCACTGCTCTAGAGGAGATCTGCATGGAGGAATGGGCCAAAATACCAGCTACAGTGTGTGCCAACCTGGTGAAGACTTACAGGAAACGTTTGACCTCTGTCATTGGCAACAAAGGTTATGTTACAAAGCATTGAGTTGAACTTTTGTTATTGACCAAATACTTATTTTCCACCATAATTTACAATTAAATTCTTTAAAAATCCTACAATGTGATTTCCTGGATTTTTGACAGTTTCTTGCCCCACTGTAAGCCCTATCTTAAATTGAAAATCCAAGTAAACAACCAAGCTCATTGAGAATGGAAGCTATGCGAGCATGATGTATGACACCTCTGGTGTTCCAAAAATGCAATCGCATCACATGGCACAGTAGTGAACAAACATTGCACTATTAACCAGCTGGTTGAAGAGCATGCGTCTGTTGGACATCTGAGCAAGGCACCCAACTCTAAACTGTTTGGATTGTATCAGATCCACACTGTTGATGTGCTTACTGAGCAGAATACAAATCACTTCTGTAAACATAGATTCCGAAATATTAAAATGTCCATCTGAAACAGAGCAGTGTCTGTATTTTTACATCAAGTTCAGACTCTGACAACATCTCTAACTACCATCACGATAACAGTTTAGAGACGCATTAAACTCTACTGGAACCCGGAATCAACAAGCACATATAGATGTGATATGTGGGCGCTCACATATTTGCCATGTAAGGTAACATCCAGTCACCCATGTTCCACTAGAACTGTACAACGAAATGGTTTCCACTATTAAACACACACAAACCATGTTATTACAGCTTATGGTTGCCATTGATATTTCGACTTGCCATGACTACCTTCTGCTTTGCTACTCCACGAAATACCAACACAAAAGCATGCACACATGCAAAAGACAGACAGACTGCCCATTAATAACGAACACACTTCCTTCCATGTTCCAGCACTTCAACATTCATCAACTGCTGAACGTGCGAGGACACACAGACCACGCAGAATTGTGTCACAGAATTTCCGTTCAGAAGTGAGAGTGACAAAATGGAGGAGAGGAGCGATGTGTATTACACACTGAGAGTGTGAGAGAGGAACACAGGAAGACGCCGAGAGAACACCGAGTGAGATCGTCTCACACATGGTAACCGCCTCCAGATTGATTCTGACTCTGTGTGTATGTGTGTGTGGGTGGGTGGGTGTCCTCATGTACAAGTACACAAGCGCCTGTAGCAGTTAATTCCCTTTATCATTTCCTATTTGGCGTTCTCGACGTCCTCAAATTGGAACACAACAAAGACGGCCACCATCTGCGAAACATACTTCTGTCGCTCCTTATCCAAAAAGGGGGTGCGTTAACAGAGTTCAGCCGGTTTCCGTCCTTATCCTCAGGACCACATCTATGCACGTCATCAATCATTTCAGCATGTTATTACACTGGAATAAAGCAGAAAACATGCACAAGCAGGGGGTTTTAACATGGTTTGCAATGTGCTGGTGGTTGCAGGGTTTCTTTCTAGGCAAACAGCAGCCACAACGAACGTCATTTGAACGTCATTTGATTAATTCAACCTCTTGGTAAAGGTACTACGTTTTTGTAAAGTGAAATGTGTGTTTATTACATTTATGTTAATGATGTTTGTGTAACGATGATTCCTATGAGTCACTCTGAATAGGCATAGTGTGCATGCTGTTCATAGCTCTTAGCAGTTTTTTCTTTATAGCTGTTTTTATTCCTGATCGCATCGATCACATTTACACTACTTTTAGAATCTCCTAATGATTTTATTTTTATTACCTAAATAGCTATAGATATTTCGAAAGTTTACAGATCTATCGGCATACCTTGACGGCCTTAAGTGAAGGAACACCTTGCACGCTGCCTCACCTCACCAGAGGTGGGATATGAAACAGTCACTAAATTTGTCTCTGAGCAGTCTTCTCGCTGTTGGGTTCCAAACTTGTTTCAAGGCATGATCCTGGCATGGAGTCCGCATCCAGTTCTGTTTAGATCTGTATTCCACCTCGCCAGGGGCACCCACTGTCCACCCTCCTGTTGCCTCAGCAAGTCATAACATAAGAAGGCATATCAATAATCAGGGCTCCAGTCTCGTTTCCCAGGCAACAGATGGGAGGCAGGGTTCAAGGTGTTGCGATGGAGAGCAGAGAACAAAATCAATCACTCCGCGATGAGAAACAGGGGAGCTTCAGGTATGACTCTGCATAAATTCTCTCTCTCTCTCTCTCTCTCTCTCTCTCTCTCTCTCTCTCTCTCTCTCTCTCACACCACAACATTTCTTTTTCTCTCTGTCATGAGAACCATAAGTGCTGAAGGCCCAACAGCAGTACCTTGGTGGAAATGGGATTTGAGCTCCATTTTCAGTTAGAAAATCCATGAGAAGGAACCCTAAAACCATAGCGGCAAGCGCCATTCGGCTCTGAAAGCATTTGATTCCGTACACCCTTCTGTAAGAGTCAAGGTTACCAAGTGTGATACGCCTCGTGCTGAAAGATACAGAGCTCACTCTGGAGACGCAGTGACAGAATGTCTTTAACGCATCTCCTACAGACTGACCACAATCAGATCACGTCATTAGCACTTGTCAAGAGTGACCTCATCCCTCTTCAGCCTGCCCATTTACACACTAACCTGATAAGGTGTACACACACATTGATGCGATCAGTCAGTGCTGAGGGCAACGGCTCAACATCCAGCTTACACTGATAAACAGTGATGTAAGAAGTGAATGTTTTTATATAATGCTGCTGATTATGGCTCATTTTTGTAGGCAACGTACGTTCTTGATTGGTGTATCCAACAACGGCATAGTGGAGCATTTTAAGAAATAAGAAATAGTTTCCAGTCAAACTAAAAGTGACAATCCTAGTAAAGTTTATTATATCCAGGTCTGCTTATTTTAAAGAACAGGCTTTATTTGGGCATATCAAAGCCAAAGAAATATCAAGAAGCGCTGACTGTCATGGACATTCCTCCACCATCACCTGACCTAATCCCTGTGTTGTGCTACGAGTGGATCCACCCAAATAGTACTGATCTGTAGTGAGCCTGTGGGTTCCTGACCATTACAGAAGAGAGAACAGGGGAAAAAGCGGGCAATGTACAGGGTGGGCCATTTATATGGATACACCTAAATAAAATGGTAATGGTTGGTGATATCAACTTCCTGTTTGTGGCACACTAGTATATGGGAGGGGGAAAACTTTTCAAGATGGGTGTTGACCATGGCGGCCATTTTGGAACCAACTTTATTATTTCCATTGGGAAGAGGGTCATGTAACACATCAGACTTATTGAGAATTTCACAAGAAAAACAATGGTGTGCTTGGTTTTAATGCAACACAGAAGAAATGCTAGCACAGGCTTCCAGTATCCATTGTTTCAGATGCTACACATCTCGTATCTTCACAGCATAGACAATTGCGTTCAGATGACCCCAAAGAGAAAATTCTAAGGGGGTCAGATCAGGAGAGCATTTCTTCTGCGGTGTTGCTATCAGTGTGTCAAGAGTGGGAGAAGAGGGTTGCATTGACAATCCAACGCAATGGGCAGCACTTTGAACACATTTTATAACTGGTCATAAACTTGTAAATAACTCATGAAAGAATGAAGTTTCCTTAAAACCAAGCACACCATTGTTTTTCCTGTGAAATTCTCAATAAGTCTGACCCTCTTCCCATTGGAAATAATAAAGTTGGATCCAAAATGGCCGCCATCTTGAAAAGTTTCCCCCCTCCCATATACTAATGTACCACAAACAGGAAGTAGATATCACCAACCATTCCCATTTTATTTAGGTGTATCCATATAAATGGTCCACCCTGTATATATATGAAATGTGAAATATGAACTATAACATGAACCTGAAAGTGAATCGGCTGTAACCGATCACTTGTAAGCAAACCTTTAAAAGGACTCGTTTCTCTTTCGTTCATTCTACTCCTCTGATGGTGATTAGCACTGATGAGATCTTTCACACCACAACTCCTTTAGAACTCCAGCTGTGTAACACTGAATTATGGCCAGTGTATTCTTTCTTTTCATGTCTTGCTGTCATTTGGCTCGGCTACATTTTCTACAAAGCGAACGAGAAGAGAGATCAGCGTCGCCGTGAAGTAACAAAACCCGTTTGATAAAACTCAGGAGGAGACGAATAGGAATGAGAACTGATATTCAGGATCCTCATTTGCATCAAAATGTTACATGAAGAAGTACGATTTTTATGAAGACACTTCCTAGAGAATTCTAGAACAGAACAAATTAGAATAGAGCAGAGTTTCAGAACAGAAAACAATCAATTATAGTTTATTTCTGTTTGTTGTTTCTGCTCGGACATAAAGCAGTGGAAGTAAGTGGGAAGAAAATAGACGTGAAGTTATTAATTAAAAAAGTGTGGAATATTTCAATACAATATAAGGAAGAAGCCTTCAGGAGCCAAGACTCAAAAAGCGACCCATCCTCCATGGGCAGCCTAGATGTTATATGTAAGAATTAAACTAAAATAGATACCGGTACATTAAATTAAAGAATAGAATTTGAAAATGGAATAAAATACAAGCTATAATAAATGAACGAGAATACAATATTATGATTAGTATTAATTAAACAGAGAATATAAAACTATATTCAACAGTATAATGAAGTACATAAGTAATAAATAAACCTATAATGAAGTAAAGCCATGGTTCCCAACCTGGGGTCCAGCCCCTCCATGGGGCATTACAGGGGTGTGTGAGGCTTTGTCTGCTCTGAGGTGCTCTGAGTTTGTACAGGTCCAAGGAAAGAAGGTTGGGAACCGATGAAGTAGAGAATTATTTACAAGTCCATTCAATCAACTTCTGTTCGCTTCAACAACTGAGGTCTTTAGTATTATAATAGGAACGAATATACATGTCTTATATACATCTAATCCATGTCTGAATGACAGAAAGCCATTATGAGCGAACCCTTGTGACCTCTGCTGACAGAAAAGGGAATGGCAGGCATTCATAAAAATAAAACGCTACATGCAAAGTATCTAAACTACTATGTGACTATGGTAATGTCTAGTTCCACAGAACGTAATGTCTGTACGATAATATAACAGTACATTTAATAATATTATATGTACAATATTTCAGCATTGTCCAGTCACGGACACTGTTACACTGGCAGACCTGATCTAAAGTTTCCCACTATTCTTTTTCCAAGTCAATTCTCTTGGCCTTTTGTTTGACATCAAAAACACAGGATATAATTACCCCGACGTCTGCAGCCAACTTGTTTTTGTGGCAGGGCTTTGGCAACAGTTCCCCAGGGAACACAACACTGCACTGGAAGTACTACAGTATGCGATCAAAAAACACATGAAACCAGTGGCCCCAGTTCCAGTTGCTCTCACAGTGCACTCTTTTCATGATGATCCGCTGTGTCACTGATTTTGGGGTGTGTTCATATGTGTAAGAGACCCTTCTGAAGGGTGAAAAACGAAACGCGTCACGTCGCCTGAAGAAAGAGAGACACAGGGAGAGCGAGAATCAAGCAAACTCCCACATAAATACCCCAGTCTGTGTTTTGGAGCGAATATCAATGAGAGGCTTTAAGCTTTCTAGCCAGAACATCGCCACAGCAACACGCTGCAAGATCCGTCTTCCACTTTCATTCTCACACACACACACACACACACACACACACACACACACACACACACACACACACACACACACACACTCCTACCATATAAACGTACCTTCACTAAAGTATTATATAAGGAACGTCTTCGGTTCAACATGCAACATCAATACAACAATGCCAGCAGTGTATGTTTTCAGAGTCTATTGGTATTGTGCTGGGTTTGGGGCTGATCAGTCAAACCTGGCAACCCCACATTCTTTGTTGTCTCCATAATATTAGCACCTCTGATTGAACGGTTAGTAGCTAGGGATTTTAAAGAAGCCTAGGATCTCCTTCCGTAAACATCTGGAGAGAAAAAGAAGAGAGAAGGCTGGTGTTAATTAACGCAAGGTCCTCGGCGGGATTGGAATATTACTAGCACCATTTTATGAGCTACACTCCTGCTGCGATACGCAGGTTAACATGCTAAACACAAACGTGAGATCAGAATTGGACTTGCACACACAAGCAATCTTTCTTTCTGCTGACGCACACCCGGCTAGCGTACGCAGGTATATCCGAAAGGGGCCATGCTATATGTTTCCATCTCACGCTATGTTAGCTATAAATATTACGCAAAATAATACATTTCCTCAGTGTATAAGGCCAGAAACACACTACAAATGTGCCAACTGGAATACGCAACTGCTGGGGCTGGCCCGATTCTTACTAATAACTAAACCTGATATTGAAATCAAGAACAATTAACTCAAAGCAAAGAAGTTACACTTGTTCTATTTGCACAGTTGAAAAATCACATGATGATTTATTAGTTCATCAGCATGGCAACCAGCTACAGGTATGCACCATCTAATGAGAGCATTACGTTCCAGGGGCAGGTCATTGACCGAAATGGACATTGACCAGACCTAACCGTGTCGAATAGTCTTTTTAGGTTACTAGAACTATGACTGCATTTGTAATTCATGAAAATTCACTATAAAGTATTAATGTACTGCCATGGTTGTCACGATTAGCTCTGCAGGACCTCGGATGTGCCTCTGCTGAAGCACTAGATTTAGCCTCAGCTAAAACTTCACTGGCCATGGCCATGTCTTAACTTAATTAACTGTTACTGCACTCGTCAACCTTTGGTGTGATTGGCAAATTGCAAACAGTGTTTACTTTTAATCTGAAGTTAGACCTGAAGAAACACCACTTCAGACTGATCTGATAGCCTCATTTTGCCTCCAATCACAAGCTGAATTTCACATTCAGTATATGTTTAGACTTAGGTCTACAACTGTACAAAGAATTCTATTATCTTTACATAATGTAGCTTTAGGTGCACGGGTGGCACGGCAGTCCAATTTACAAGCCCACCATTGGTGGAGACCCAGCACTACTTCAAGCCAGGTGACTTTATCCTATCTGTCTGGCTTCACATAAGGAAATCCTCAAAGTCTTAAGCGGAAAGCTTTTCCAGAAGACTAGAGGATATCACGTCATCATGGGGAAGACCAACTCTATATTAATGCCTATGGTTTTTAAATGAGAGGTTCGATATGGATGTGGGTTTGTGGCCTAGGTAAAAATAGCTTCACTGCTTGTATTGATGCTACGGCCCAAACCCTACATGAGTTCATCTGACCACAGGAGCAGACGTGAAGTTTCCTGCCCTTCTCTATCACTGTATCAAACTGGCCAATTCGAGTGGAGGTTGGAACGCAGATGCTTCATGTTTGGATAGCAGCCCCTACCCACAAGTGCTTAATCAGACTACTCGAAATCTCTGGAAGCCTGCTTGGAAAGAAGTATAAACCAGTTAAGGCGATGAGGTCACCGTTATCCCACAACGGGCGATGTGTAAGTGAAGGAATTGGCAGGAACCAGCACTAGACTTCACACAGCCACTGCAGATAAGAAGTCTTAACAGCAGTTTACATTGGAACGATTCGTCAGCTTGTTGTTTTGTCCAGCAGGCTTCCTTCTAACATGCGCCAATCAGCCATGACATCAAAACCAAGCCTAATATTGTTCAGATGACTTTTGCGCCACCAAGGATCTGAATCATCGAAGCAGGGATTTCACAAGACATCTGAAGGTGTCCTGTGGCATCTGGTACCAAGATGTTAGCAGCAGATCCTTTAAGTCCTGTAAGTCCTGTAAGGGGTGATCACATTTATTCGTATAGCACATCCCAAAGTTCACATTGATATCTGGGGAATTTGGAGGCAAGTCAACACATATTCTTTGGAGTAATGGAATATTGTTGCCATCAAGGGGTGTACTCGGTCTGCACAATGTTTAGGTAGGTGATATTTGTCAAAGTACCATCATTGAATGCCAGAACCCCAGCTTCCCAGCAGAACATTGCCCACAGCATCGCATCGTGTGCGTTTACATGCACTTAATAATCCAATTTTGCCTATCTGGGTCTCCATGAAGTGTTCGATAGACATTTCGCTGCCTTAAATTCTGTGGGGTGATTCATTCCGGGGTTGCCAGATTCCACAATGCTACAGTCAGTGGAAAAAAAGTCCAAATAAAGCCAAGTCTTTAACATAAGCAGACCTGTCAATCGTGCCGAGTTAGGAAATTGGGTAACTGGTATACATGCTATGAGTAATCCGATTACTGGAGAAAAATCCAGCTCTCTTTATTGTACTTCTTAATCTGATTTCTAGATTGGAGCATGCTATATAAATGACCATTTAAATAATCAGATAACTGCAGAAATCTGACTATGATCGGATTATTAAGTGCACGTGAACACACTGACTGTCCATGGTTTTCACTTCACCTGTCAGTGGCTTTACTGGGCTACTGGGAGTCTCCCTTCAACACACACATTGATTTCACTGACGTGGCAACAACAACATGTAGGTAGAACAACCAAATGCTTCCTACAGTAACCAAACGCTATCCACCAAGGCATAGAGAGAGGGTTCAAGAACAATGAGAAACCAGACACACAAAGGCAGCGCTAGTACATAAAGCAGCATAATTCATGAAAAGACTCCATTCCCTGCTCAGCACGCATCCCAGCTTCTACCACCAAAACACAGCAGATGTGTTTGGGCTCAAGCTCATACACCGACTAAAAGAAAAATGCTAACATTTATGAAGACTGTTTGAAACTGCCTGATGAGAGAAAGACATGGCAAATAAGAAAATACTTACATAGAAAGATGATGGAGGCAATATACAAACAGTGACAGACAAATGACAATTACACACAGGTCTATAGTGCATTTGGCCCAAGTCTGGAACAAACCAACCAACCAAAGATCCCTCAGGAAAACAAGCTCAAGCACAGAACAAATTAGGAGCAATCACACAGTCTCAGTGATACTCCTAATTTCTCTTAATTGCAGGGGACTAAATATACTTTTTGTTTAAATCTTACACAAGTACAAATTTTGAAGTGATTTTTTTTTAGAAATAAACTAAAGTATTTTGTTTAAAACTTCTATAAGAAAATGTGCATTATTGTACATTGTTTATATTTCAATAATAAAAAAGGAAGGTCTTCTGAAATGCAAAAACAATAATCGTGAGAAAATCAAATCGTGAAATCAGTATCGTATCATTACACCCATACTAAACAAAAAAATAAAAATCTGTCTTATACACATCTGATTCATGTCTGAATGACAGAATACTAGTATATTTGTGACAACCGTTGACAGAAAAAAGAACTGCAGTCTTGAAAGAAAGAAACATGGTATCATAAGGATGACTATATTTTACAGTATAGTGCGATACTATTTGTTTTCATATTGTTTTAATTAAAGCTAATGTTTAAAATAAAACACTATGAGCAAAGTATCTCAACGACTATGTGACTATCCATTTCATTCAGCATACTGTTTCACGTACAGGACGTACTGCGGACGTTAAACGACACTCACCTGTATTCATTAGTAAACAAAAACGTGAACATAAAGTGGCATCCTTTGCTAAAACACAATCAACAATAAAATATGTAACGCCTGTGAATGACCTAGATTTCTCTAAGCCTAAGAAGCGTTTAATCCAGCCTCATTTGAACCAAATGCATGCATGAGTCCTGAAGGGTTCCTTTGCTGTCACATGGCACAGCGGGTTTCATTCTGGCTTCCTTTTGATATGTCAGAAATCCAGGCTACACACTTCAAACGGTCCTTTTCTGCTTCAGGCTTCGGGAGGCAAAGGTGGCGATGCTGTTTCAATGGCAATGGATAATTACAAGGCATTTGCCTGTGCTCTGTAATTGGCTGATAATCCTGGCTCATAACCTTGTCACATGACCTCACCTCACCAGAAGCGGGATACAAACCGGGAAAATTCCG
Source organism: Ancistrus triradiatus (assembly GCA_025084515.1). Lineage (NCBI taxonomy): Eukaryota > Metazoa > Chordata > Actinopteri > Siluriformes > Loricariidae > Ancistrus > Ancistrus triradiatus. The sequence goes on from JAJAGP010001135.1 coordinate 99,831, forward strand.
CACTGTGAACCTTCACTCTACTTAAGACTTCATGGACTGAGATTTCTCGATTCTGAGGACATGTTCTCTCCTCATTGTGAATCAACAGGGGGCTACTTGACAGAGAGGTTGCAGGGCGGCCAAAACATTACACCAATACTGACAAAATTACAATAAAAGCAACATTAATTACAAATAACTGACAACAATAATGAATGCACGCTAATTCTACCTCTTGAATGCACGGTTTAACGTGGGAAACTCAGCAAAACATTCTGTGGATGTGGGGGTCGGTGTGTCATTACCAAGACAATAGGCTCTACATGCACCCAGTCTTGGTCCTCCCATGGTTTCTCCCTTATAACATTTAGGGAGTTTTTCCTCTCCACTGTTGCGCTAGGCTTGTTCAAATTGGGATTGACCTTAAATATTAGAAGATGATCTACAATTGTAAAGCTGCTTTGAGACACTGTAAAATAAACTTGACTTGGCATGCTTCGCAGCAGAGGGGCAGGCCTTTTGAGTGGGCTTTTTGCCAGACGAGATGATGTGTCACTTTTGCCATTGTAATCTTAATAAGTTAGCCCGGTTCGTAACCCACCTCCAGCAAGGTGAGGTCCATGGATTACAGAGTTGCATTTCAAGATGAATATAAGTTACCAAAAGTGCGCTGAAAGTCCATAAGGCTGGTTTCCTGGTAATGAAAGTCCCTGGGGGTCTGGAACTCATTCCTTATGGGAAAAATCTGCTTGGTACTTGTTGTTTTCGGTTCTTGACAAGCCTAGTGGAACAAATTAACAACAAGAACCGATGTACCACTGTACGCCTTGTATAATGGGCATCAATACTGTACAAAACACTGAGCAGATACAGTGGCTTCACTCAAAAAGAGGGAGGGTATAACAGGTCTGCAGTGAGCACACAGAGTCCCCAGCAACCCTCACGTGTCAATCATGTCCCCTCCTCGCCAACGTGGAACTTTGCAGGAGCCTTTTGAAAAGTGAGCGCGTCAGCGGACCACTGTGGACTGCACATTCTCAGATCATTTAGAAAGCACACAAACAACGAGCCGCTACGCGCTAGCTTCTCACGCCACGCCGTTTCATCTCAGACCATGCAGAGAATCCAGCCACCAACCACGACCCCAGTCTGAGTGTAGACACCCTTTATTATTATTTATTAATCCATCAACCTTTAAGCACATTCCGATAAATTTCCACATGACCTATGCACTTAGAGGGTCAGCTGCTATCGAAAGACCAAAGATCAGCGCCAGGTCAGCTTGTGGCAAGGACTTGAACGCATGAGGTAGCCTTGTTAAGGTCAGCCTGAACAGATGACTGGTTCCCAAGTGGATAAGAAAAGACAGGCAGACAAACAAAAACAGCTGTTACTCGCTACAGTAGAGTCAGCGAGGAAGACTAGAATGAACTGGGCACCGGGCCACGATGAGGAATGGGTTTGATTAGGTAGCAGTCACGACACTCTCTTGGGGCTGGTGAGGCCGATGGGAGAAAGACCATTTCATCCCCCATCCAAAAAAAGTTCTTGGCAAACTGTACATTTTTAGTAGTATAGCTAAAAATGGAACAGGCGAGTCCAGATGTGATTTACGTTACATGGGTGAAAACGAAGAAAGCAAAAGCACTCTTGGATGGCTGCTGCATTATTTCTGGAAACATGCTGACCTCATGCCTGTGTGCACTTTAGAAAGTCGAAAGAACACTTCCAGGACTAACCAGAACTTACGGATCTGAAAGGTTCAAGCAGTCAAGTTAAATTTATTTTTATAGCACTTTTTCTTAGACAACACAGCATTGTTGTTAAACTAACGGAGCAAGCCTATGGTGACAGTGGCAAGGAAAAACTAATTGTGATGAGGGAGAAACTTAAGACTTAAAAACCTCCTTGGGCGGCCTAGATGTTATAAAGAGCAAGAAATTAAATAAGTTACCTAATTCATGCATTTATAGTGATAGTTTAACTATACAGAAGTTAACAGAAAAAAAGAAGAGACAAAACATTTAAAGAAAATTAAAGCAAAAAAATATAGAATATAATAAATTAATGAATATTCAATATCATGAAGTGGCTAATAAAATAGACAATATAAAAATATAGAAGATACTTATATGGATGCATTACTTACTTGAGCTGACGGGATCAAATAACACAAAAAAATATGATTCTTTTAAGCTTACTCTGGCTACTGCGCATCCCGCCACTACAAAGGGGCCACTTTAGTAATATGCCAATATACTATATATATATATATATATATATATATATATATATATATATATATATATATATATATATATATATATATATATATATAAAATAAATAAATATACATAATTTGTGGAGGGTTTACATCAACTAGAGCAGTGATGTTTTGGGGTTGTCACTGGGCATATATATATGAGAGACAAAATGAGAAAAAAAAAATCCAGGATATCACATTGTATGATTTTTAAAGAATTTCATTATAAATTATGGTGGAAAATAAGTATTTGGTCAATGCAGTGATGTTTTGGGGCTGTCACTGGGCAACACGGACTTTCAATAATTATATAATAATTCTATATAATATATATATATATATATATATAATTTGTGGAGGGTGCTGAAAGTCCGTGTTGCCCAGTGACAGCCCCAAAACATCACTGCTCTAGTTGAACTTTTGTTATTGACCAAATACTTATTTTCCACCATAATTTATAATGAAATTCTTTAAAAATCATACAATGTGATATCCTGGATTTTTTTTTCCTCATTTTGTCTTTCATACATATATCTGAGTATTATTATTGTAAGTATTATTAAACAGAGACTATGAGTAAGTCTCCTGGCATTACTTAGTCCAGTAAACAGAATCGCTGTAGGTTCTCATGTCCTCCAGCGGGTACGCCTTTTTGGCGTGCCATGCTCAGCACAAGATCTCGGCCAAAAACTAATGGCAACCCTTGGTGGAAACAACTGTGGTGACATTGCACATGGTTGTTGAACTAGTGTCATGACGTGTTTCCACATAAAACCAAAAAATTTCAAATAAAGCAATGAAACAGTTCTACACTATACAGACAAAAGTTTGTGGACACCCAAAAGTTTTACATCCAAACATTGTTAGTATGGTGCAAGTATGTCGTTTTCCTCCACCTTTGCTGCTACAACAGCCTTTGTTCTTTTAAAAGGGCTTTCCACTTGATTTTGGAACATGACTGTGTGGTCGGCTTCTGATTTTAGACAATAACCCCTGACTCTTGTTTGATTTCTAGTGTATTTTTAAAGTGTCTGATGGAGTTCAGATCAAGGTTCTGTGCAAGCCAGCCGAGTTGTCAATCAAAGTTGGGGAACCAATTCTCTGTGGACTTTGTTTAAGGACAGCAGGGCAGAAAGCTAACGAACTGACTTGTTGGAAGTGGAAACCTAGAAACGTGTCATACTGAGAGTCAATGCTTGTCTATGGAGAATTCAGAAATGTACGCTGTATATTCTGAATGCTTTCCAAGTTACCAGGTCAAGTCATTAGAAGTGGTGTCCACAAACATTTGTCTATATACGCCCTCTCACCTTCTACCAGTCTCAGTCTCTGAATATGTCTCGCTTCCTCAGTCCTACTATGTCGATGCAATAAGCTTGCATGCTGGTTGATCTTTGCTGGTGCAGTGCTTTTCCGTGCTGCATGCTAAAATTGGTCTGTGTGTGTGTGTGTGTGTGTGTGTATGTCTATGTTTTGTCTGTGCTTGTATGTGTGTATATGCAAGTGTGCGGCAGAATGGGCGCGTACTCTGATTCGCATGTCACAAGCGGCAGCCAGAGTGTTACCATGGTTACGTGCCATCCGCAGAGCCAGGGTCTGCCACTGGCTTATGGTAGCCCGGACCCACCCAACACACACACATAAAGGCATGTCAGGTCACCACAAAATAGTTAAAAAAAAAGATTACACTAACACAAACTAGCAGTCCTTTCTCATTTATCATGAAATACCTTAAATTAGACAGCGCCTGTGGGTCGGAGATAAGAGTCGCCACTATATAGAGCAGCTCCTGAGGACCTGGACTGGGTTTGCATCCCGGGACACTTTAGGGATGGAAGTTGAGAGCAACTATCTGGAGCTGTGATTTGACGTCTTCCATATTTTCCTATGTAAAGCCATACGGATCATAAACCTATCCGTGTCAACGGCATTGAATGTGAAACAACTCTCATTCTTTCATTCATTTTCTTATCCACTTAACCCTTGGTCAGGGTCACGGGAGAGCCGGTGCCTAGCCAGGAACACAGGGCCCAAGGCCGGAACAACCCTAGATAAACATCCATTCCTGCATTACAGGCCTGCAACACATTCCAAAATAAAGTTCGTCTAATTCCAAATTAGGACTTCCAATTTTCCTTTGAGGAGCATTTTTCACACATTTGTGGACAAACTGGAGATCCTCTGCCCATCTTTGGTCCTCAGAGTTTTTGTGGATACTAATATTGGCAGGACTGTGGTAGCCTAGTGATTAATGTACTGGACTATGGACCAGAAGGTCCAGGGTTCAAATCCCACCTCTGCCAAGCTGCCACTGTTGGGTTATTTGGCTTTTAAAAGACAGGCGTCAATCTGCAAACTGTTGGAAATCGTTGTTAGCTCGACAACAAACTTATTTCCCCAAGTGCAAACGAACCCCACGTAGAATATGAAGATTATGACAAACTTCGGAAATCAGCTGTTCACGAGGCTTGAACCAGTCAAGGTACCAGCACAAAAACATTCTCAGCAAACCTTAGAGGAATCATCCCGCAAAAAAGTGCCTTACAACAAAAAAAGCAACAGATGACTGATACGCTGCCAACGTATCGTCTAATTATCGTCATAATCCCAAAGGATATAGACATACCATTTTCTGACAACATCGCCCCTAGTGTAGACTTCCAGCAGCTTCCTCGGCTCGAGCAAAACCCTCAGCCTTAATCCCTTCCTGTTCACACAGCTCTGAATCTGTTTATTATTCCAAACAGATGGAATCGGTCACTTAACAGTTTGTTTAACCAATTCCATCCTAAAGAGTCGCCCCGTGACTGATAAACAAAGAGTCACTGTAGCAATAACTTCATTACAAAGCCTAGAATTGGGCTCTGGGGATCCAAACATTCAGAGGCCTCCCGGGGTTTCCAAGAAAGCCTCTGACCCTGCTGACCTGTTGGGAAATGCAGTGAGCATACACCATTCTCAGCATGGACCTCTGCAACAGTATGCTGGGTCACTGGGGGGATTACAGGGTCATTTATTCTATTCAAGTGTCCAGTGAGTGTCCAGTCAATGCTAGTTTAACACAGTGGACTTGCATGCAGAGAAATCAGATGGGAATTTGTGAATTAGTTACCAACTAATACTGACAGTGGTGTGGATTTGCAGCTAAAGTAATGTTCAAGGAGACATGCCAAAGCCTCTAATGCTGTCTACACATTTGAATACATCAAACTGGATAAACCATCCCTCATTTGGTGGCTAATCAATCCACATCAATGGCTATGCCAAGGTCTGAAGAGTTATAATAGGAAATAAAAATCTGTCTTATATACATCTAACTCACGTCTGAATGACAGAAAATTAGTACGAGTGAACCCTTGCGACACCTGCTGACAGAAAAGAGAAGAGCAGTCTTTAAAGGCAGAAAGCACCATAGTAATGCACTTAGATTTGGCTTTTTCTTTTTTAAGTTTTTAAGTTTTAAAAAAAGATACAAAGGTCACAATAACTGTATTGAGCAATAGTATTACATAGAATTATATTAATAAGAATAATTATTAAACAGAACAATACAAAAATGTCACAATGTGCATCGTGGAGCTATATGGTGTCGCATGCGTTGTGTTGTTCGCGCCATCTGATGCGACTGCATTTTTTGAACACCAGAGGGCGCTCCCATATCTTCCGCTCTGCAACTGGAAAAATGAATTTGAGATTTAAAGGTTCAGTGAGCTTGCTTGTTGGTTTTATTTTCAATTCTTTAAATTCAGTGAAATTTTTAAAACCCCTTTTAATTACACATCATTTTGAATTCTCCAGTGTTACTCGTCAGAAATAATAAAGGAATATTTTCACTCGGTTATTTAATATATGAAGCTGCGATAGAACATTTTATTTGCATTTTTAAACCTTTGTTTCTGCAATTTTTTTTTTGTTCCAGGAAAAAGTTTTTTGTTGTTTAAAAACTTGCATTGTTTTACGCTGTTTACACGAATCATCAGCATAGTATCGTGAATTGAATCGTTATACCACTAATACTAAATGTTTACATGCAAATACTGTTTCACAGAATGTGATGCGGACGTTAAACGATGCATACCTGTACTTGAAAACCAAAAACAGACCAAACAGTGCTGATGGTCATGAACATCTCAGATGTTTAGCCCCCACTGTATATAAGTCGATAAAAATAAGTAATATATTTGAACAAAACTATTATTACCACATATAAGCAAATACTTACCACCAAAGAACCACTATTAACATGAGCTTTGATAAACCGCTCATCCAAACTGGAATTGTGAAGTTCAATCACACCCATCAGGCATCTGTGTGTTACTTCCCAATGGGAAACTGCTTAAAGATGGCTCCTCAGGCCCTTCAGAGAGACTCCTTGTCCACTTTATTGCGCAAATTCTGGATAGTCTCCCAAACCATCACGGCCTAAGAATCCTCCCAGATCACACCAGACCATTCAAGGGGATCTAAGAATGCCCTGACTGAGAGTAGCCTGCCTGGCTCAAGCCCAGCCTCTCTTAGTGTGGAGTGTGGGAAAAGCGTTGAGGACAGCAGAGGTTTCATCAGCCTGAAAACCCTGAGTTCCCATTGACCTTTTCTACATTCAGTGTTCAGAGACAATGGCAGTGTACCAGCGAAGCCAAGGAGGCCAGTGGGAAACCTGAAGAGGCCTAAAACCAGACCCTGATGGACTCCTCACACCTCGCATCTAGCATAAATCTGCCTACACGATCAGGGCTTGATGATCCACTGGAAAGCAGTCATCATGCAGCTCTGTTTTACAGGTTAATTTGCAACAGTGTCACCTCAAATAAATCGATAAGGCTGTCTGTATAGATAAACAGTCTCCATGGCAAAACACTTAAACAACCAACCAAGTGATACAGTGGTGTGCCCAGATATTCTGTCCATGAAAACAGAGGGAGGAAGGAGTGGAGAAGGTCAAGAAGAGGGTGACAGACGGAACAGGAAAAGAAGAAGACAGAACGGGGTGGAGTAGCCGAGAAAAAAGGAAAGCGCTGAGTGAAAACAGATAGCCGTTTCCCAGCGAGGACGATAAAGCACTATAAATAAGAGAGAGGAAAAGAGGGAGGGAAAGAGCAAAACAGCAGTGACGCAGTATTCATGAGAACAGACAGGGTGTGCAGTTAGGGCATGAGCGGAACAACGCCAAATCTGAACTGTACAATAACCGAAAAACCTTAAACATACCCGAAGAAGAGTTATACAGTGGTGCTTGAAAGTTTGTGAACCCTTTAGTAGTTTCTATATTTCTGCATAAATATGACCTAAAACATCATCAGATCTTCACACAAGTCCTAAAAGTAGATAAAGAGAACCCAGTTACACAAATGAGACAAAATATTATACTTGGTCATTTATTTATTGAGGAAAATGATCCAATATTACATATTAGTGAGTGGCAAAAGTATGTGAGCCTTTGCTTTCAGTATCTGGTGTGCAGCAATAACTGCAGCTAAACGTTTCCTGTAGCTGTTGATCAGTCCTGCACACCGGCTTGGAGGAATTTTAGCCCATTCCTCTGTACAGAACAGCTTCAAATCTGGGATGTTGGTGGGTTTCCTCACATTAGCTGCTCACTTCAGGTCCATCCACAACATTTCCATTGGATTAAGGTCAGGACTTTGGCTTGGCCATTCCAAAACAACACGAACTTTATTCTTCTGTAACCATTCTTTGGTAGAACGGCTTGTGTGCTTAGGGTCGCTGTCTTGCTGCATGAACCCACCTTCTCTTGAGATTCAGTTCATGGACAGATGTCCTGACATCCTTTAGAATTCTTTTTCTGATATCATTCAGAATTCATTGTTCCATCAATGATGGCAAGCCATCCTGCCCAGATGCAGCAAAACAGGCCCAAAAACCATGATACTAAAACCACCACCCATGTTTCACAGATGGGATAAGGTTCTTATGCTGGAATGCAGGTGTTTTCCTTTCTCCCAAACATAATGCTTTTTCTTTTAAACCAAAAAGTTCTAACTTTGGTTTCATCGTCCACAAAACATTCTTCCAATAGCCTTCTGGCTCGTCCACGTGATCTTTAGCAAACTGCAGACGAGCCACAATGTTCTTTTTGGAGAAGCAGTGGCTGTCTCCTTGCAACCCAGCCATGCACACCATTGTTGTTCAGTGTTCTTCTGATGGTGGACTCATGAACATTAACATTAGCCAATGTGAGAAAGGTCTTCAGTTGCTTAGAAGTTACCCTGGGGTCCTTTGTGACCTCACCAACTATTACACACCTTGCTCTTGGAGTGATCTTTGTTGGGTGACCACTCCTGGGGAGGGTAACAATGTTCTTGAATTTCCTCCATTTGTACACAATCTGTCTGACTGTGGATTGGTGGAGTCCAAACTCTTTAGAGATGGTTTTGTAACCTTTTCCAGCCTGATGAGCATCAACAACTCCTTTGTTCGTACCATGATACACTCCCACAAACGTGTTATGAAGAGCAGACTTTGATAGATCCCTGTTCTTTAAATAAAACAGGGTGCCCACTCACACCTGATTGTCATCCCATTGATTGAAAACATGACTAATTTCACCTTCAAATGAACTGCTAATCCTAGAGGTTCACATACTTTTGCCACTCACTAATATGTAATATTGGATCATTTTCCTCAATAAATAAATGACCAAGTATAATATTTGTGTCTCATTTGTGTAACTGGGTTCTCTTTATCTACTTTTAGGACTTATGTGAAAATCTGATGATGTTTTAGGTCATATTTATGCAGAAATATAGAAAATTCTAAAGGGTTCACAAACTTTCAAGCACCACTGTACAAGATAAATATGTCTATTTATTTTAGTACAGCATGGAAATCAAGCCAATTTTCAGCTCAAAGTATTGATTTTTTTGAAGAAAGAAAAATGCATTTTAAATGGAGGATAAACTACAATCTCCGCTCCTGTAGATGTCACAGTACAGGGTTTTAGCTCAATTTGTCACTTGGCTTTTTTCGTGGGAAACTGTTGTTGCATGTGGAAGATTTATAAGTTATGTGTGTGTGTGTGTGTGTGTGTGTGTGTGTGTGTGTGAGAGAGAGGGATAGCTGATGATGAGTGGTAATCCTCGCTATTAAGTGTTAGCAATCAGGCGTGCTCGCTCTACTGCTGGCTCAGCTACCACTATCATCACACCTTTTATTAACATGGCCTTCCCCTCTTACTCTACTTCTCAGCGTCCTTCACATCCGCAGTCAGACAGGAACAGATTATCTGACTAACAAAGCTTCAGCTGAAAATATATACAATGGGGATTTTAACAGAATCATTCTCACTGCTTCATTATCAATATATCAGTCATTTAATCCAAGCAGGAGCAACAGTTAAGGATGTGATCATGATCCATAAAGCATTTATGGGGGCACTGGAAAACTGAGAAAGCCAAGCTTTTTAGCAAGATGCTCTTTGGAATATTGTGAAATCAAGCTTGGAAATCAAACTTGAACAATCCATGGCAGCCCAAGTTGGAGCCGTCATTATAGCCAAACGGAAAGATACTAAATACTGATAAATGCTGAAATGTATCAAAAGATTTTCGTAAATCATTGCGTTAAACTCCAAAGAAATGCAAACTAGGAGCACTTTCACGAGTGGCCTCTCACTCCACTAAAAACCTCATACAATTAGCCACATTCTAGAACAACATTTTTAAACAGTGACTCCTGAACACAGACAGTAAATGCACTGGCTAAAAAATACTCTTCAATTCTGGCTACGGCCCAAAATGACCACTATTTGGGCCTCCCTCTTTCAGCCGAGTATCTAGGCCATCTTCGCCTGCATGAGCTGGCTCTTTGTTTATGAAAATGTGCAAGAAAAACAACATTATTGTCTTTAATTAAGCTTCCATCACAATGTCCATCTGTTTGTCTTGCTCCCTCTCTCTCTTGCTCTCGGTCACTGTCTCTCGCTCTTCCATTGGTCTGTCGGGACACTTCCTTGTGTCACAAGCTTTCTTTGTGTCCACAGCCAGCAGCGAGTACGTGGGAAGCAGAACAAACTGGGCTCTAATGCCAGGACTCCTTTTTAAAGCGAGCAGATTTGTGTGCACAATATATACAAAATATCATTTCGATACACTCAGACTCCCATATCTTACAAAAAACAATCACGATGTTGCCGCTCTAGATGAAACGCAGTTGAGCGACTTATCAAGCTCCCACCTTTAGTAGTCAGGTAGCTAAACAACAATAGGTTATGACTGAAATATGCCTTAATATACTCATGGCTGAAAAAAAAGGAACCAATATAGAAATGTCAGATTGCTACGAGAGTTTGTCCCAGTTACAATTCAGTAAGAACAAAGATTTCAATTCATTTCTTCACTGACTTTATTTGGTCTGTTAAATAGTACATTCATTCTCCGGCAAAATCTTCTTGAGGAAAATGATCCAATATTACACATTAGTGAGTGGCAAAAGTATGTGAACCTCTAGGATTAGCAGGTAATTTGAAGGTGAAATTAGAGTCAGGTGTTTCAATCAGTGGGATGCCAATCAGGTGTGAGTGGGCACCCTGTTTTATTTAAAGAACAGGGATCTATCAAAGGCTGCTCTTCACAAAACGTGTTTGTGGAAGTGTATCATGGTTACAAACAACAAAGGAGATTTCTGAGGATCTCAAAGAGTTGTTGGGTGTGCTCATCAGGCTGGAAAAGGTTACAAAACCATCTCTAAAGAGTTTGGACTCCACCATTCCACAGTCCGACAGATTGTGTACAAAATGGAAGGTAACTAAAAGACCGTTGTTACCCTCCCCAGGTGTGGTCGACCAACAAAGATCACTCCGAGAGCAAGGTGTGTAACAGTTGGCGAGGTCACAAGGACCCCAGGGTAACTTCTAAGCAACTGAAGGCCTCTCTCACATTGGCTAATGTTAATGTTCATGAGTCCACCATCAGAAGAACACTGAACAACAATGGTGTGCATGGCAGGGCTGCAAGGAGAAAGCCACTGCTCTCCAAAAAGAACATTGCTGCTCGTCTGCAGTTTGCTAAAGATCACGTGGACAAGCCAGAAGGCTACTGGAACAATGTTTTGTGGACGGATGAGACCATAAGCATTGAGAATCTGTGGGATGTACTGGACAAACAAGTCGATCCATGGAGGCTTGATCTCGGCAACTTACAGGACTTAAGGGATCTACCACAGGACACCTAGTGGAGTCCTAGCCTTGGTCATGCAAAGGGCTGACTGATATATGTATGTTCCAGTTTGAGTACACACACTCACTCCATAATCAACCTGCCTTCAGAAGAAGGTTGGTCGCCTAGCAACACTACAAGCGACTGGGGCACCTTGTCTCTGTTGCTAAGCAACAGCAGAGAGTTCCACCTCCCAGTGCATTAAACTGATTGGTAGTATAGTACCGAGCCTGGTGGATGCTCTGTTGTGCTCTTAGGATCACCGTGTGATCCGGTTAAAGAAGAGGCACTCAGGAAATGAACCTTCTAGAAAAATCATAGATTTAATTCAGAAATCTCAATCAGTTTAACAAAAGAAGGATTTTTTGCATATTTTAAGAAAGCTTCGTGCTAAAATATGTACTATGTCAATTGATTCTTAAATGGCCCAACCGTATTCCACTCTAAGCTTGACCCAGTTCAGACTTTTTCCTTCAGAGTATATCATGGCGAGCGCTCAGGCCATACCGAGCTGTCAAGACCAATCACATGGATGGAATGACATGACACTGAGACGGTGCAGACTGGGGGAAGGTTGCTGTACCATCACCAAACCGCGTTAAGCTTTTCCGAGACCAAACTGCCATATCATCAACTCCCGTCACTGCCAGGGCGAAAGCCATCTGGAAAACAATCGCACATGTTTACACGCAGCAGGACATCGATTCCTGCACGTCTATTACCATCGTCGGCTCTCTGTGAGCGGGTTAAGCGATATCCGCAAACAGCACGATTAATCTATAGGGATCAAAACAGTCATTGAATTTCTGCCATCTCGACCGTTTCAGACTGGCCCTCCTGGGAGTGGCTCGCCGGAGGGGCTACAAAGGCACGTGTCTTAATTAGTACTATTAGTCCGGAAATGCAAACCTCTGTGAATAATGACGGATAAGATTCTGCCTCAGCTGTTTTTTTACTACTTCACACAGGTTTCAGAGGTGTAATGAATGAACGCGCAATGAAGAACATGACTGACCTGGAAATATAAAACCAAAAAGACATCACAGCCATTATCCCTAATGTAAATCAAATTTATCTCATTAATAAATAGTTATTTATATATACAGGGTATTTATTATGTTGGGAATGGGTGGGTTAGTGATGGTCTTTCCAGATGCAAATTTGTGTCCCTTGTTTTCATAAACCCTAAAGTATTTTCTGCATGTTACAGTCATGTTTCATCCAATTCCATCAGAGAGCTGGACAGAATACTGTATGTTTAGGTCTATTTCTGAACTGGCTTAAGTCAGGCTTAGTGGTGTAATAATGAGAAACAGGTTTTAGCTCATAAACTGATTATTAATCCCAATAACTTCGCACTATTCTGTTTTTTTTCGAAATTATCATGGTCAAAGTCAGCTTGTATAAAAAGCAGCAAGAATGCATGTGATATTTAAATCCCTAAATTTTTATCCCTACGTTTAACAAGTTGAAAATAAAACCTGAAAAATCGAATCCCGTACCGAGCGCGTGTATAATGTATCTGACAAAGACAGCGCATGGTATTTTGCTTCTACCTGCACCTTCCACTTCCACTATTGATCTCCTATTACCTGAATATTAATCATCGGACCCAATTCTAGTTTTCGCACCACAAACAGTCCTGATCTTAATACTTTGGTGCAGATATTGATACCTTTTTTTATTTGCATATTTATTTTTAAAGTTTTAACCCCACTTTTCCTGGTCAGACTAAAAAAGCCTACAAAAACAACTCCCTTCCCTCCCAAAGACATTTCTCACATTTCTCCAGTGCTCCAAATGTGGACAATTGCAGTCGTAACCTTGTTCCTGTCATGTTGAAAAAGGAAACATAAATAATAACTTCAATAATAAATCCTAAAGTGACAAAGATTTTGTTTCCTGAACACCTTTGGGTGTATTCTATAGCATTTGAGTGGCTGTTCAGGAACATCCTATAATTTTCGTACCTCGTACTGTTTTGTCGATATAACCTTCTGTGATTTCACATATTGTAAGTCAATCCAAGCTTATGAGAGTTAAGGCTCCACTGGGGTTATGCTAAAGTCAGGACAATTTAATACCATTGTAATTATTTTTTCTATGTGCAGTTGAGATGGTTAACAAAAGTTAGGAAATGTTATTCTGTTAAAAAAACTACTGTGGCCTCTGGTCTGCACTCTCAGTGAGAAACAGGTGCTCTAGAGAGTGAGACGGCATGGAAGTTAGAGGCCATATGCCGACGGGAGGTGCCAAAGCCTACACCACCCAGTAGCTTTAAAGAGGGACTTTACCTCCTCTCCTGCTGGCTGTAATGAAGGAGTCTGGAGAGGAGATGCTTACTAAGGCCTTTTCTGTTCCTTTTTCCTTCCAGAGAAATATTTACAGGCGTACACAGATAACCTCAAGGGTCCGTGACCAACCTTGAATCTAGTTGACGGAACGTTCTGTTCTCCACCTTCTTACCCTCAGAGTCAATGGCGGTGATGAGCCTGGTTTTTAAAAGCTCTTTATCAGAACTGATTGGCATCAGTGAATCACTCGAGTCGATGGATTAATTTCTCTTTGGAGAACAAGCTAGTATTTTAATAAGGCACCGCTTGACGGAAGATATAACAGTGCACGTCTATACTGGGGCGAATCCATTCAAGAGGCTTTTGCACAGGAAGACACTCGGAGACAAAAATCAGCTCTGTGCCTTTATCGCTGTGTCACTGTGTACCATGGTGTAGATTATCTCTCATTTTGTTTGTGAAATAATTAAAACAACAAACAAAGTTCCTCCATAAAAGATACAGCGGGTTGCCAGTCAGAGCCAATAGTAGAGTGAATATATGCTTGTTCCCAACAAGGTACCAGAAATGTTTCAGAAACTAATTCTCCATGGTGCTCCTGGATTTTCGTTGAATTATTATACAGTGAGGCAAAAAAGTATTTAGTCAGCCACTGTGCAGGTTCTCCCAAGATGAGAGCAGTCTGTAATTTTCATCATAGATACACTTCAACTATGAGAGACAAAATGAGAGAACAAAATCCAGGAAATCACATTGTAGGATTTTTTAAAGAATTGTATTGCAAATTATGGTGGAAAATAAGTATTTGGTCAATAACAAAAGTTCAACTCAATACTTTGTAACATAACCTTTGTTAGCAATGTATGATGTTTTGGGGCAACATGGACTTTCAACTCCCTCCACAAATGTTCTATGGGGCTGAGGTCTGGAGACTGGCTAGGCCACTCCAGGACCTTGAAATGCTTTTTACGGAGCCCCTCCTTCGTTGCCCGAGCGGTGTGTTTGGGATCATTGTCATGCTGGAAGACCCAGCCACGTTCCATCTTCTATGCTCTCACTGATGGAAGGTTTTGGCTTAAAATCTCATGATACATGGCCCCGTTCATTCTTCCCTTAACCCGGATCAGTCGTCCTGTCCCCTCTGCAGAAAAACAGCCCCAAAGCATGATGTTTCCACCCCGCATGCTTCACAGTAGGTATGGTGTTCTTGGAATGCAACTCAGCATTCTTCTTCCTCCAAACACGGCGAGTTGAGTTTTTACCAAAAAGTTCTATTTTGGTTTCATCTGACCACATGATATTCTCCCAATCCTCTTCTGGATCATCCATATGCTCTCTGGCAAACTTCAGATGGGCCTGGACATGTACTGGCTTAAGCAGGGGGCACGCCTGGCACTGCAGGATCTGAGTCCCTCTTGGTGTAGTGTGTTATTGATGGTAGCTTTGTTACTTTGGTCCCAGCTCTCTGCAGGTCATTCATCAGGTTCCTCCGTATAGTTCTGGGATTTTTGCTGACCGTTCTCATGATCATTTTGGCCTTACAGGATGAGATCTTGCGTTGGGCCCCAGATCGAGGGAGATTGTCAGTGGTCTTATATGTCTTCCATTTCCATTTATTCACACCAACCTGCTTGCCTACTGTAGATTTACTCTTCCCAGCCTGCTGCAGGTCTACAATTTTCTTCCTGGTGTCCTTCAACAGCTCTTTGTTCTTGGCTATGGTTGAGTTTGGAGTCTGACTGTTTGAGGCTGTGGACAGGTGTCTTTTATACAGATAACAAGGTCAAACAGCTGCCTTAAAACATGTAACGAGTGGAGGACAGAAGAGCTTCTTAAAGTTACAGGTCTGTGAGTGCCAGAAATGTTGCTTGTTTGTGGGTGACCAAATACTTATTTTCCACCATGATTTACAATTAAAATCTTTAAAAATCCTACAATGTGATTTCCTGGATTTTCTTTTCTCATTTTGTCTCTCAAAGTTGAAGTGTAGCTATGATGAAAATTACAGATCTCTCTCATCTTTCTAAGTAGAAGAACTTACACAATCAGTGGCTGACTAAATACTTTTTTGCCCCACTGTAAGTCTGGACACCCCTTATATATGGTAATTACACCATTGCTTAAACAACGCGGTATCTAATCTAATGGTGGCCTAAGACTTTTGCACAGTACTGTATATAAGATCTAGTGTGTAATGTTGATTTTTATAAAAATCACATTTAAAGGGTAAAGTACAATATTTGAATGTCATAGATCCTAAAATGATGAACAGTACCAGTGTTGTTGGTTTAACATGTGCAGTTGTTTTAATGGCTTCCACTGCCATTGTCCAAACCCATTGTAAAGACATAATTTGGATTAACCAATGGCTTGGTGGAGCTGGGATCTGAACTCACAACCTTACAATCCCTTGCGTGATTTTAAAAAGGACACTATGGCAGAACAACATTTTCAGATTCAGTATGCCATACTCGGCATAGTTATACAAATTAATCAAACAGCAAGAAACAGCATTATCACCACTACTCTTTCGCCACATAAAAATACCTCATCTGCAGCAAGAACTATAAAAGGTTTATGGAACAACTGCTCAAAATCCAAATTCTACCTTGGTTCCACCAATTAAAACAAACCAATCCTACAGAAACATTCTTAAAGTTCCTCAAACTGTTCCCATAATAGCAGCTCCATTGGCATTTCTGGCACTGAACAGGTCAATACACTCAGTAACATTCCCCTCGGCTCGTGTGTGCTGTGTGAAAGTAACACCAAACTGTCTGCCGGGGCCTGGTGCTCACATGTGGAGAACCGTCTACGCAACAGGCGTACACAGTCCGACCGAGCCGCTAGATGCTGAGCTGGCAGGCAGGTTGTTTTAACAGCTTTGTGTCTGTGAAGGAAAGCCATTTTGCCCACCCGGTGTATGAATTAACTTTATAGAGCTCATTATCGGGACTATTCAGCTGGTAGTACAACAGGCAACGTGGTGAGTGTGGTGTTTGGGACAGACATGGCTCTGTTAATATCCATGAAAGGGAGACACGACCAAAGAGTAGCTTGTATTAGCTACTAAAGAAGTGAAAGAAACAAAGAAGAGACCACACAATAATCTTAAGATCACGAGTTAGGGTTTCTGTCTTCTATGGAGACTGTGAACATTAAGCCCTTTTTGGTACGTATTATGCTTACTGTATCAAATAAAGCATTCTGAAAGACAAAATCCTAATTCATAATAAAGCAAAGACAGAATGTTCTGCGTAAAAATACAGCCTAGTATGTTAATACACATACAATATATGGCCCTGTTTCTTGGGTACCCATCACATCCAAATCCTTTGGCGTTAAAATAGTGCTTAAAATAGATTTTGGAGCAGGGCTCCAAGGGTTGGTTTCCATCCAGCCATTACTTGACTATTGTTTTAAAAAGCTCACAATGTTCCCCAATGGTATTGAAAACACAAAGGGCTCCTCCAAACTGTTGCCACATTCTCAAGAATGTCAGTCGTACCACAAGAAATTTCAAAACTATTCAGCACCACGGTCGCCAAGCCCATAGTAATCCATGAGACGGACAATGGCGAAGTATGGTTTAGAGTCCAATGGTGGTGTGCTATACACCACTTCCACCAAGGCTTGGGATCATGTCACTTTAAATTTCCCAATTATCTCACCAAGGTAGCATCATACGACAGCGCTCATACATTCCGACAAATATCATAAGCTGAATGAATCGTACACAGAGGATATTATTATGCACTGAATATCTCATAGCGTAGCCTACCTTAAACATGCATAAACACTTACATTAAACTACAGTTGGGCAAAATCATTGACGAAGTTTATTTAAAAATAAAGTATCAAATATCTCATGTACATTGAAAGTGAAAGTGAAAAACAAACGATTACTGATGCAACCACAGCTTTTCCTCACTACATTTCCCAGCAATCATCACTACCGCCATGTGACTCCCTGTGTCACGCACTGCCGACTTCCTCATTTACCACAGGAGAGTGCAGGAGAGCATTGTACTGGGTATCGTTTGCCCAGGGAAAATCGAAATTCAAAACTCAGAGTACGGTTTGTGCTGAACGTGTATTTAGGTGTATTATACAATTCCTATCATTGAGTCGAAATACCATAACATACAAATTTATTGCAAGTTGAACGTATCCTAAACCTAGGAGATTAACATGTACTGTCCATATCACATCGTACCTTAAACATGCTTAAATCACTTACAGTTGGGCAAAATCATTAACCGAGATTTAGAATAAAGTCTCGAATATCTCATGTAATTTATCGAATAATGTATTGAAAGAGAAAAACAAACGATTATCGATGCAACCACAGCTTTCCTGACTACATTTCCCAGCACTCACTCCCGCTATGTCACCACCCTACGTCCCACACTGCCGATTTCCTCATTAAGCACAGGAGAGTATCGTACAGCGTATCGCTTGCCCAGGGAAAACTGAAATTCAAAATTCAGAGTACTTGTGCTGAACGTGTATTTATGAGTGTTATCGCATTCCCATCAAAAAGTCGAAATATCGTAACACAATACCATTTTTTAGTACATTTAATACAAATTTCAATATAGTACTTCAATACTATTTCAAACTAGCGGTGCTCAGACACTAATCCACTACCACAGGAACCCAGGTTCGAGTTCTAACAGTGATTTCCAGTCAGGTCAAGCATCCCAAGCTTAGCGCAGAAAGGAAGAGCAGTAAATTAAGAGCAAATGAGAAGCAGATTAAGGCCAGTTAAAAGCAGGAAGCGTATGCTTCCTTCTTTGACACCACAGACCTCCCCAGAGGATGAAGGCCCCAAGTGTGTGTGTGTGTGTGTTTATACCCACAACACTGTGGTTGTCTGCTGTTTAACCTCTAGACTTCGTAACATAGTGGAACTGGAGGTACAATACTGAGCTATATGACTCAATTCCTTTATAAACAAATGCTGTACAGTCGCAAATGTGCATCTAACACTGGGATTACAAAGTTAAAATGTCTAAAAACACACATTAAAAGGGTTAAATCTGTGAAAGCTCTTACCACACCAAGAAGCACAGAAACACGGCTACCTATGTTATTTTTTACTATTTTAGCAAATCAGATGCTCATATACTGTATCTCTGCAATATATAATCTGTTCGTAAACTAATCAAAGCTCATTCATAGAATAAGAGTAAGTGGGCTGTTTTTTTTTTTTTACTTTTGTTGTTGGTTTGTGTAACTCTGTCATACTGCGATGTGGCTGGCTCTGATTTCCACCCATTCCCAATAACTTGTTGCTATTTATATGGCCAAAAATGACAGGCCTGTTCAGAGGTGGGTAGGGCAATAGGGGTGTGACATGCTAAATGCGCTGTCACGGTGCTATTTACAGACTACATATGCTCCCAAAGCGTGCTTCGGTTACTACCTTCAGAGATCCAGCTTAAACACCGTTTTCCATAAGCGCTATTAACTCATGCAACCTAACTGTCCTGTGTCTCTGCTTCCTACATGCAGTATGCATGTGCTCTTGTGTGCAACCTTTGCACCTTCTATATCAAGAAGGGGCTGAGTGAATCAAAGTGCTGCACACAGCTTTACAGTGAGATTGATATAACTGATTACTCATTGCATTTAGTAAGAAAATATACAATAAAATTAATATTTGGTGATGATTTTAAATAAATGAGTACACGGGAAACACTGAAGTATCTTGGCTTTAGTCAATAATGTATCCCATATGGTACAGTATCCCATAAAGCAGTGCTAAGTACAGAATATAATATGTTTCTCAGACAAAGGTTATATACAGACAAATTCAAAAGTATACAAAAACAACCAAATAGTCCCAGACGTCTTGGGGGATTAAAAAAACCCTCGCTAACTTCGCTCACTGGTAATAAAAGCCCTGATGCTGTTCCTTTCTGCACCCCTGACTGTTTAATGCTCATTTCCCTTTTTTTTTTTTGCCTTTTCCTGCCGTCTCTACTACATCCTCCACTCGTCTATATGGGAAGCCGAACAAACCCCTCGCTGCTTTAACAGGCCATACAAGAAAACTTCCAAAGCCTGTCAGCTCATTAAAACCTCAGCATGTCTATGGCCCACATCCCTGACCGCATATTTACAAACACACACACACACACACACACACTCACGCCAAATCACTGGGACAGGATATAGGCCTAGCCTCAGGCAACCTAAAATGAGATGACAGAAAAAGAATGAGGGACCTTCCCACAAAGGAAAGAAGAAAAACTATTAAGGTCAAACGATGTGGGTTTTAGTGCTATTTTAGCAGCAGCTTTCTCATCAACCAGCTTCCCTAATGGATTGTGGCTCACATGCATAACAATGACTGGCACAACCAGAAGATCTGTTTAAATCTGTATACCCATTACTAAGTTTCTCTCTCTCATACCCATCATACGTTCATTTCAAAGACATAGTGTCATCGTTTCTTTATTAGTGTAAGCATGTCAGCACTTTCCCCGACTTTATCTACAGCCTTCCAACGTTGGCTACACGTTAAAGCAACGAATATCATTGCAAGTGAAATTCTTCTGAGGATACAGCCAAGAACATTAATGGTGGAAGTTTGCATTCCAAAAACGAACTGTAATGCACGAGTGACCACAGCTTAATACTCCATTAAAGCTGAGTTTTCAGCCTAATCTCCATCCAGCGCATCTATAGCATACGGGCGATTACCACTGAAGATCATTTCCAACAAATCTGGCATGGTGGTTTCATGGTTAGTCCAAGTGTATGATCTAGTGAAACAGAGATTTAAATCACCTTTTATGGTCAAGCTTTCAAAACCGTTTAATATCATAAAGCTATGACATTAAAAATGTCTTAAAGAAAAGTGCATTTACTGTTTCTAATGAGATATTCATTAGGAAATTCTAGTTATAAATATAATTAAATAGTTTTTTCTTACAATATGAAAGCAAACTTTCCCAGTGTGAGTGGGTGATTGGCTGGCTGGCGTAAAGAGCTGGTTAGCACCATTCAACAGGATAAACGCACCATATATATTATAGCGGTCGACCGATATGGGTTTTTAATGGGCGATGCCAATATGGCCGATGGCCAATATATAATGCCAATATCACATTTTTTTTGCAACTGATAGAACTAATAACAATAGATGAGACTAACTTGCTGAACTTAAATGAACATTTAAACATTTTAAATGCACATGGTTTTAGCATCGCAGCAAAGTTTCTCTGCGTTTTCCCCACTTTTTTGGAATTGTTTTTTTTTTATTTAGGTTTTTTTTCTGCCAATGAGTGTAAATTCATGTTTGAATATTAGCATTTAAAGTTCACAACTTTCCATGGACATAATGAATTCTGTAGCTGAATGATGCTGCACCTACACCTAACCCTAAACTTAACCTTAGTAATCTAAACCAAATCTTTTGGATCTTTTGGTTCATCAAATCAAAGTTGTGTTTGTAAAATTAAATAGTAATAATAATAAAATTTCCTTGTAGGGAGCGGCACAATGTAACCGCAAGGTAAAAAAAGTCAGAATCCTCAATGCTTATGGGGAAAATCCTACAATGTGATTTCCTGGATTTTTTTTTCTCATTTTGTCTCTCATAGTTGAAGTGTAGCTATGATGAAAATTACAGACCTCTCTCATCTTTCTAAGTCGGAGAACGTGCACAATCAGTGGCTGACTAAATACTTTTTTGACCCACTGTATATAAATTTGTCCCACCCACTCGTACAAAAACATTAGCTCTCTCTCTCACGCACACAGACCAGCAAATCCAACCCCTAGACTAATCCATCAATACAACAGCCTGCTAAAGCCCTAATAATAAAGACCCTAAATCTCTCTTCTCTCCGGCAAGATTCCCTGCAGCATGATATCTTCCATAAATCCTGCTCTCTCTCTCTCACACACACACACACACACACACACACACACACATGTAGTCCTACCTCGTGTGTTGGTTGCCATGTCCGCCACTTTTTGAAAGGCATCCAGAAAGGCCACTGCTGCTAGCACGGCGGTTCTAAAGAAGCACATAAAACGCTCAGTCTTTGGTAACAATGACTATGTGTTAGGAGTTATGGGTGGTACTCACCTGAGCTGGGCATGCAACTTGGTAGCCTTGGCACTGAAGTCCTCCCAAACAGGATACGAACACTACAACGGAACAAAGACATCTGTTAGGCTTAAGTGATCTGATAAGATCGCGAGCATTGAACAGCTACTGTCATTAATCCATTGTGTTTGGCTGAACACGGGTCCGAGAATAATGTTATCAAGTGAATGGGTGTGACCATTGTGGCATATTTACCCGGGGGTAGGGATCAGAGTGTGTAGTGTGTGTACCTTGTGTTGGGGGTGATTTGCCCTACAGCAGGAAGAGTCGCACAATAAAGATTTGCCTTGTTACCACGGAAACTGAGAGACCACGTTTCTCTCTTAGACCACCTCAGCATTCGTCAAATCAGGTTCTTCACATGTTTGACTCAAAAAATAGCTTGGCTCAGTACTCGGCGCACTTGCTTAAACTTGTACGTGTTCAGCTACGCGACTCGTTACAGCTGAAACTCGAATATAGCTCTTTGGCAGTGCAGATCTCCGCTGTGTTTATCGTGTTTTCCTTTATTTTTCCATCAGTATTGTATTCTTGGTGCAAATAAGTCTCCATCGGTCTAAAAATTGTTAGTAATGACAGTCAACCGAAAGGAAAGTCGGGAGTTCACCAGTAGAGTAAGTGTTTTACGTTTACTTTGCACTTTCAATCCATTACTCACTAAATCACATGACATTTTTCAACACTATTATAAAATAAGTCAAGTCAGATTTATTTATATAGCGTTTTTTACAATGAAGGATTGTCTCAAAGTTACTTTACAAATTTTAATTATCTCCCAATATCTACGTCCAATCCCAAATTGAGCAAGCCTAGGCGACAGTGGCAAGGAAAAACTCCCCAAGTGTTATGAGGAGGAAACCTTGGGAGGACCAAGACTCAAAAAGGGACCCAACCTCCTAGGGCGCGTAGATGATAAATCTAAGAATGAAACTAATTTATCTAAACTAATAAGTGTTGAAGTGATAGTTCAAATAAAATGTAAAATATGCACATAGAGTCACTCTAGGATCTTGAGTCTAAGCAGGAAGCTTTGTAAATAAGCTTTGAAAAATAGCTTTGTGTTAATGATTTTGACCAACTGTAGGTTCATGTACAGTGGGGCAAAAAAGTATTTAGTCAGCCACTGATTGTGCAAGTTCTCCTACTTAGAAAGATGAGAGAGGTCTGTAATTTTCATCATAGCTACACTTCAACTATGAGAGACAACATGAGAAAAAAAATCCAGGAACTCACATTGTAGGATTTTTTAAATAATTTAATTGTAAATCATGGTGGCAAATAAGTATTTGGTCACCCACAAACAAGCAAGATTTCTGGTGCTCACAGACCTGTAACTTCTTCAAGAAGCTCTTCTGTCCTCCACTCGTTACCTGTATTAATGGCACCTGTTTGACCTCGTTATCTGTATAAAAGACACCTGTCCACAGCCTCAAACAGTCAGACTCCAAACTCAACCATGGCCAAGACCAAAGTGCTGTCGAAGGACACCAGGAAGAAAATTGTAGACCTGCACCAGGCTGGGAAGAGTGAATCTACAATAGGCAAGCAGGCTGTTGTGAAATCAACTGTGGGAGCAATTGTAAGAAAATGGAAGACATACAAGACCATTGATAATCTCCCTCAATCTGGAGCCCCACACAAGATCTCATCCCGTGGGGTCAAAATGATCATGAGAACATTAATCAGAAATCCCAGAACTACATGGAGGGACCTGATGAATGACCTGCAGAGAGCTGGGACTAAAGTAACAAAGGCTACCATCAGTAACACACTACGCCGAGAGGGACTCAGATCCTGCAGTGCCAGGCGTGTCCCCCTGCTTAAGCCAGTGCATGTCCAGGCCCATCTGAAGTTTGCCAGAGAGCATATGGATGATCCAGAAGAGGATTGGGAGAATATCATGTGGTCAGATTAAACCAAAATAGAACTTTTTGGTAAAAACTCAACTCACTGTGTTTGGAGGAAGAAGAATGCTGTGTTGTGCCATACCTACTGTGAAGTATGGAGGTGGAAACATCATGCTGTGGGGCTGTTTTTCTGCAAAGGGGACAGGACGACTGATCCATGTTAAGGGAAGAATGAACAAGGCCATGACGAAACCCTCCTTCCATCAGTGAGAGTCAACAAAGGTTATGTTACAAAGTATTGAGTTGAACTTTTGTTATGGACCAAATACTTATTTTCCGCCATGATTTACAATTAAATTCTTTAAAAATCCTATAATGTGATTTCCTGGATTTTTTTCTCATTGTGTCTCTCATAGTTGAAGTGTAGCTATGATGAAAATTACAGACCTCTCTTGTTTTTCTAAGTAAGAGAACTTGCACAATCAGGGGCTAACTAAATACTTTTTTGCCCCACTGTAAGTGTTTTAATCAATAAGCTATGATGCAGTACAGACTATATCAACCTCCTCAGTTCATGATACATTTAACTTATGATGGATTTGTTAGAACATATCCCCATCTTAAATCAGGGAGCACCTGTACAATACAAAATTAGTTTGGTATGAGAACTGAGGTACGCCCTACTATGTTAAACTCCTCGGTTTGCAATAAATTCAACTTAAGATGGATTTGTCTTATTTGTCGGAATGTATCCTCATTTGTAAATACAGTACCTGTATTAGGAAATAAAAATCTGTCTGATATACATCTGATTCACATGTGAATGACAGACAACTAGCATAAACAAACCCGATACTGCCAACCATCCCTATAACAATCTGCAAAAATACTGCTCAAAAATATAAAGGGAACACTTGGAGTTATATTGTGTTGTTTAAGTGTTCCCTTTATTTTTTTGAGCAGTGTATATTCAATGGAATTGTGAACAGTTTGTCCAAAAGAGGAAAAGGAACAAGGGGAAGTAGTGAAGGACATTAAAATAAACCAAGGCAGGAAAAAGAGAAGTGGGGGTGGTACAAGGCTAGGTGTAAGAAATGGTTTCTTGGATTGCGAACAAAGAGGAAAAAAGGGAAGTAGGAACATGAGGGAGTGAAACTGGTAAACCAGCTGAGAACAATGCAAGGGCAAAAAGCAACGTAAGCATTTGGATATTACAAAAAGAGGTCTGACTCACGTGTGCTAACAGACGAAAAAGAAATAAGCAAGTGTAGGTTAAATTAAGAAAACAGAGGGCATAAAGGAAGACAGAGACAATGGGGATGGCATAAAATCAGAAGAAGCACCGACTGAGACTGGAGTCGAGACGTTTGATCTGCCGTCTTATTTACGCGCTTGAAGTCAGCTAATTTGCTTAGAAGCCAAGGCATGATATTCCCAGTGGAACCCCAAACACACACAGACACACACATACACACACAGAGCGTTTGAAGTGTTTTATTCGGTGGTACAAGCCTGAGGTCCATCCCTTTAAAGATGGCATGGGAGACGGAGATAAGAGCAGAGAGGCACGGTTGACCCCCTGTATCTGGCAACCCTTTTGCCCAACTCATTAGCATATTTCCTGAACTGGGCCATCTCATTTGTGCACACAGCATTAGATGGCTTACTGTCACTCTTAAGTCCTATCATCGTGTTTGAGCTTTCCTTAGATCTTTCTTGAATGGCCAAGTGATCTACGAATTTAATAAACTGTCATGGAGTATGCAGCACTATAAACAGATATATTCGGCCATTTTCATCAGCCTAATCAAGAAGATGTTAAATCACTGTGGTCATAAAGGGGTGAACATGGTCAGCAACAATACCCTCTAATAGGCCGTGGTGCCTAAATGCATTGCCATGTGATTGGCTGATTAGATGTTAAATAGAACTCTTTGGTGAAAACATCATACCTACTGTGAAGCATGGGGGTGGAAACATCATGCTTTGGGGCTGTTTTTCTGCAGAGGGGGCAGGACGACTGATTCGTGTTAAGGGAAGAATGAACGGGGCCATGTATCTTGAGATTTTAAGCCAAAACCTCCTTCCATCAGTGAGAGCCTTGAAGATGGAACATGGCTGGGTCTTCCAGCATGACAATGATCCCAAACACACCGCTCGGGTAACGAAGGAGTGGCTCCGTAAAAAGCATTTCAAGGTCCTGGAGTGGCCTAGCCAGTCTCCAGACCTCAGCCCCATAGAACATTTGTGGAGGGAGTTGAAAGTCCGTGTTGCCCAGCGACAGCCAGAAAACATCACTGCCCTAAAGGAGATCTGCATGGAGGAATGGGCCAAAGTACCAGCTACAGTGTGTGCCAACCTGGTGAAGACTTACAGGAAACGTTTGACCTCTGTCATTGCCAACAAAGGTTATGTTACTAAGTATTGAGTTGAACTTTTGTTATTGACCAAATACTTATTTTCCACTATAATTTACAATTAAATTCTTTAAAAATCCTACAATGTGATTTCCTGGATTGTTTTTCTCATTTTGTCTCTCATAGCTGAAGTGTAGCTATGATGAAAATTACAGACCTTTCTCATCTTTCTAAGTAGCAGAACTTGCACAATCAGTGGCTGACCAAATACTTTTTGCCCCACTGTACACCCACTCACACATAGTTTCTGATATATGGCTATTGAGAACAACTGCAATTGTCCATCATTAAGTGAGATCTTGAAGAACTGGGCTTTCATATTTGACAGCAAATAGCTCTTTTTTGTTAGGGTGATATTCCTCGTGTTATTTGCTGCACTGATTTCATAATCGCCGACCTTCCCAAACAAGGAGCCTCTCTCTCAAAAGTACTTCTATGCTAATGAAAACCTATTAAGCAGCCGTTGCCTGGGAACTTAAAAGACAAATTCTGTCAGTGTTCAAATGATTCGTTTTCATTTCCAGGACTAAAATGAACAGCTGACTCTACAGCTTAATTTCTCCCACCCGCCTTATTGATTTCAAGGCAGTCCAGGGAGACGACTGCAGAGACACATTAGTCTGATTCATTTCTCCGTTTCTCCCGTTTATGAGCCAGCTCAGCCGCTCTAGCAAAGCCACAAATGAAAGGAATAACGGATGTTGTTGACATTTCAAGTCACGCGTGTAATGCGCACAATACCGGGTGGCTTCATATAACCCATTGCAGACGCGGTTTGGTGAAAGTCAAATGTTGTGGTGGTTATTTTAGAGGGGGAAACAACATGAAAAGACTCGTATGAAATGATTAAACATTTTTCCTGGATGAATTTACTCATTACATGTGTATTTGCCATACATTGATTTACTGATTTGGGTAAAATCTTATTTCACTGTAGTGCTACCATCACTACACCTCTCTTTCACTCACACGTATAAAAAATATATCGATATGTTTACGTAACGTCCCGTCAGCATTCACGTTGGGAGCAACTTTATATCGATACTAGTCAAACATGTTCACACAGGGCCAATTTAGAGCCACCAGTTAACCTAGCCAAAACAATCTTTAGGTTTTTTTACTTCACATTGATATGTTAAATGCTGTCTTAGTCATGATGGTCCTTTGTCGCCGAGACCTTGACATGTCTCGACAGTGACATCCCAAGAACTGACACAGCAGATATTACACAGTAGATCAATCTCATTCTGGCATGCCCTCAATAACAACCCCTCCTTCACCACACACGCGAAGACAACGGTATAAAGGAGGGACGCAGGAATGGCTTGAGGCAAAGCTACTTCTATTTTGGTATGTGAGTAGGCATATTCTACAATTCTCTACTCTTACTGGGCTGTTTGATCGTGCTGATTGACGCAAAGTTGTGGGCTGCGAAAAAAACAGGCAACTTGCTCAACTCCTACACTGTAGGTCTTGCCGCTGAGAATGATTGAAGTATGGACAGGAACAAATCATCCCCAGGTCCTGTCATTAACGTTGCCTGGGGCCACACACACCACTAAAACCACTTACCATGGAGAACCTCTCCCCGTCTTAAACTGTCAACTGCTTCCATTTGGTTTCCTTTTAAAGCGCTATACTTTGGGACCAGCAATGAGCGAAAGCATATGGGCCGACTCCCCTGTGATGTCCCATAGGAGAATAGATATTTCTCTCTCGCGTCATCCTCAGGGTCATGGTTTGTCACCAAACTTGTCGGCATTAAATATCTCAATGCGCATCGAATGCACTCTGATAACGAAGCTAGACATGTTGAGCTGTCAGATACATTTCTATAACAAAGCTCTGGTATGACCTGTTTGCAGCATTTTTGCACCATCGTCTGTTGTAATGCGTTTTCATTTATCCTAGACTTTTCAAGTACAGGGTGAAGTCCCTCGCCACAGACGCCATGTAGCATTTGGTCGAAACTAAGATATTGCCACAATGGTGCATTATAGAGGTGTAACGATACACTGACAATTCAATTCACGATGTGATTTTCTCACGATTATCGATTTTACATCCGATAAATGACATTTCTTTTTTAATTTCTGAAGTGAAAAAAAAAAAAAACTTGAAATTAAAAGAAAGAAAAATGCTCTGTTGTAGCTTCTCCAGATCTTAAATAACCAAGAATATCCACTATTAGGTACAGGGACTGATCTGTGATTCTTTGAGGCCGCTTGTCATGCAAAGGCCATGGGAGTTCTGTTAGGATAAATATTATTATAAACCCAATGAAAATAAAAATGGAATTAGTGGAATCTAGCTGCCGTTAACAAGAACGGATCAGGACAATGACCCAAGACATACGACAACGTCTACACTAAACATGGTTCAATGACCACATTGTGAAGCCAAGCCAGTGCTCTGACCTAAAGCCAAGAAAAACGTTATGAGTGAGGCTTTTGGAAAACTCCCATGTATATCATCAAGCATTATACGAAGAAACTCGGTGTTATGCAGGCAAAGGCAAGTTTTGTTTTTAGCAATTGTATAATGACCATATATAACATATTGTTGGTGACTGGACCCAAAAATTCAACCCAAAACTTTTTCCCACTGAGGTTCATTAAAATCTTTATGATCTTTAGTATAGCTTGGCATTTACCCTGTTCCCCTTCTAAAAAGGTGTGTTTTTTGCCTGCTACCCTTCCAAAGAAATTATTCCAAAAGTCAACTTGGTATCCCGATGAAGCTGTCAGTATTTTTTCCAGTATATTTTTTTCAGTATTTTAATACTGTATACAAATTTCCTGCATTTTCTGGTTCTATTCTAATAAATAGATTGTGAAACTGATGTATAGTCATTGAACAACGGGATACCTAATCTAATGGTGGCCTAAGACATTTGCAGTGCTGTAGATATGAGACATTTTCTTCAGCTCTTCAATCTTCAATTCTAGACCAAGAAGCGTCAACATGAGTCAAAATCCATCTAATTAACAAAGGGTGTATTGTCCTTGAGGAAAACTCTACCTTTCCTTTCTCAACATTACCTTTACCCCGAGGCTGCGATACCAACTCGAGACGAAACAACACACCCAAACGTTGCTGTGGAGGGAAACGCTAACTCGGATTGTGCAATTATCCGAGGGGTCTGGAAAACACACAGATCTCACACTGAACGATTGAAACTTTTTGCAAGGGAGCCAAAGTGAGTGTGACAGGTCCAACAATGGCTCAGACAAAACTGGCGCACACCCAAAAGACCTCCAATCCAATGACTGGCTCAAATGCTACAGTATCACATGCTAAATGAGGAAGTGGAAGTACGTGGAGTGATTGCACCAGGACGGTCAACCTCAAAACTGTTGGGAGCCAAGAACAGAAACACCTGCTCCCATTCACATGTTCTGCCACCCTGCAAATAGCACTAGGCCTTTAGGCAAACACGAGTAGGTCCGACGTTCACCTCTGTTTTACTCAACCACGGACTTACGGGAATAGGAACAAGCAGTGAGGTGATCCTTACATCCTCCCTACACTCAAATCCAATTTCTCCCCAATAATCCAAGGTTAAGCTCAACATATTATTAGTGATATAGTATACAGTGGGGCAGTAAGGTGAGATCTGTCATTGTCATCATAGCTACACTTCAACTATGAGAGACAAAATGAGAAAAAAATCCAGGAAATCATTTTGTAGGATTTTTAAAGAATGAATTGTACATGATGGTGGAAAATAAGTATTTGGTCACCCACAAACAAGCAAGATTTCTGGCTCTGACAGACCTGTAACTTCTACTTTAAGAAGCTCTTCTGTCCTCCACTCGTTACCTGTATTAATGGCACCTGTTTGACCTGGTTATCTGTATAAAAGACACCTGTCCACAGCTTCAAACAGTCAGACTCCAAACTCAACCATGGCAAGACCAAAGAGCTTTCGAAGGACACCAGGAAGAAAATTGTAGACCTGCACCAGGCTGGGAAGAGTGAATCTACAATAGGCAAGCAGGTTGGTGTGAATAAATCAACTGTGGGAGCAATTGTAAGAAAATGGAAGCCATACAAGACCATTGGTAATCTCCCTCGATCTGGGGCTCCACGCAAGATCTCATCCCGTGGGGTCAAAATGGTCATGAGAAACGTTGAGCAAAAAATCCCAGAAAACTACACGGAGGGACCTGATGAATGACCTGCAGAGAGCTGGGACCAACATAACAAGGCTACTATCAGTAACACACTACGCCGAGAGGGACTCAGATCCTGCAGTGCCAGGCGTGCCCCCCTGCTTAAGCCAGTACATGTCCAGGCCCGTCTGATGTTTGCCAGAGGAGCATATGGATGATGATCCAAAAAATATCATGTGGTCAGATGAAACCAAAATGAACTGAGGATACAGAAGTTTAAAACAGGCAACATCTCATTTATAGCCCAAAACAAAAAGAATACTAAACTTAAGCCTTTGTCCGAATTTACAAACAAAACATCCACCATACCTCTCTAACACTTGTGTTACGACTTTATCCTAGACAGGGTCATAATGGTGCGTTACTGTATTTTTTAATTATATATAGTCACTATGCCATTGCTAAAACAAATGGTATAACTAACCTAATGGTGGCCTAACACTTTTGCACAGTACAGTATGCTACAGATGTCATAGGCAGAGATTTAGGTCGATAAAAGGCATATTTCTGTACAACATTTTAGGAGATTTTCCACAAAGAGACAATCACAGAGGATTTAGGCCACAGCTCAGCGAGTTCCTACTGTATTCCTCTTCCAGAACAAAGGCCGCGTAGGAAGCGCGCTGGTTGTGACGAATATCAAGAGCGAGCAGTCTTGCCCTGGGGGTGCCAAAGCCCAACAACAAAGGAATGCGGGTTCAGAGCTGAAAATTCAGAGAGCAGAGCAGACAAACTATGCATGCGTACACAGAGCACGGATTTCATTCATTCAACAAAAGGATCGCCGCGCTGCCAGACGCACCAGATGACTGATTACTCAGTTCTCGAGAAACTGCAGCATCCGGTACGGCGTTTATAATTTGTCTATGATGGCGAAGGAGTCCCGGCATTGAAGTGAAAAACAAGCTACATCACCATGAGCAAGCGACCAACTATGGTCCTTCTGATCGTAAACAGAATTCCCCACACTGGCTTCAAAGGGCCTTAAGATGCCACCGTGAGAAATGGTTGCCAGGTATGACATCCAACTTTTTATGGTGGAAAAATCTGGACTATGGATCAGAAGGTCCAGGGTTCAAATCCCACCTCTGCCAAGCTGCCACTGTTGGGTCCTTGAACAAGACCCTTAACCCACAATTGCTTGGATTGTAAGACTGTACCCATTGTAAGTCGCTCTGGATAAGGGCGTCTGCTAAATGCTGTAAATGTAAACAACACATTCTCAAATGTGACTGGGAAGTGGGTAATGACGATCTGACAAGCATGAGAGGCAGGATTACTGTATGTGTATGTGATTTCAACTTCAAAATTCTTAAAAAGCTCCAGTTCAATCATTCCTACCACCTAGAAGATGAAGAATTTGCAAATTCTCCATTTTCTCGAGCACATACTGCATTTCAGAGCCTCCCCAAGAGTGTTTGGTAGGCATTTCACGAGTGCTGCATTTAATTTCAGGGTTTCCAGATCTTTTCCCACAAAAAAAAAAAACCAAGCTAACAGGTCTATGGAACCAAGCCCAAAAGAAGCCAATCCAGTTTACATGCACTTGAGGAATCAGATAATGGGGAAACCAGCCAACAATCTCACCGAAATATGTCACATAATCCTCAAACTTTAATATTAACTGTGGGACTAATAAAGGATTATCTTATCTTATTAAATAAGGAAAGTCTTCATTTTCTCGAGAGCATACTGACCTGGTCTCCACAAAGTATTCGATAGCCGTTACACTGCCTATAATGCTTATTCCGAGGTTGCCAGATCCCACAGGGAGAAAAAAAATCGCCAAAGTCAATGGAAATAAAGCCAAAGCTTTAGAATATGTGGACCTGGCAAGCATGCTGGTTAGAGTTGGGTGCATGCACAGACTGAGAAAACCTATTGAAATCAGGTAACATGCTACAAGAAATCTGACTACTGGGATAAAATCCAGTTCTAATTATTGGATTTCGTAATGTGATTTCTAGATTTCTATACATGAACATTTGAATAATCAGGTACCTGCAGAAATCCAACTATTTAAAACTACAATAATAATAATGTTTATTTTATATTTAGCTATAAAGGTTGAATGAAAACACTTTGTAGGAATATATTAGAGAGAGAGAGACAGGACCAGGGAGCAAGCCCAAATAAGGAGCTACACTTAAAAAAAGCCCTAAAACCCACAATTACCTATATCTGGAAGCAACATTATTGAAAATAAGCCCAAAGTTTCTTAAAATAAACAAACCTGGCAATCGTGTTTGATTATGATACCCGCTTCCATGACAATTCTACACTCCTGTTACGTTTGCATGCATGCGCAGACTGAAAAAAACGACTGAAATCAGAGTAAGGGGATACATGTGCTGAGAAATCTGATCTAAAATCAGTCGCATTTCTTAATCGGATTACTCCACTATAATCTGAGCTAAGGAATCGGAGTATGCTGTTTATATGTCCACTTGATCCATGTGTACAATAACAATAACGCAAAACTAACTGGATGATTTCACTGTGCTGCCTGAAGATCCCATTTCCATTGGCACATTTCAAAGCTTGACCCATCAAACGCCTGGTGGTATCGCCAAGCAGAATGGCAGCTTTATTTCGGCTCATGCTTCGATGCAAACCCTGACCCCATCAACCTCGTCTCTGAAACCCTCGTCTCTCTTCACCATAGCGAGCGGAAGGCGGTGAGTCATGTTATGACCCATATTTTGCAATTCACTGGTGCATAGAAGCTGCCACAGCACCCTGGAGAATCCAGGGCTACGAAAAAATGCAGGGAAGGGGCAAAACGAGAAAGTAAGCATGAAAAGGAATACGCCTTATAGATCCCTCGTTGCAATCCCACAGCTTTTAAAAGAGAGGAAAAGGAAAAGCAACCGAGAAACAAAGGCTCATTGCATGATTCATGGGACAATCTGATGACCAAAAGGACTCAGCATGGGTTTCTGATTATTTGGTTCAGTTTCTAATTCCGTCCTCTAAACCGTACAATGAAACAAGACAAGAGAAAGCCTAGGGAGAACTGGCAGAGCCAAGCAGCTTTTCCAGAAGCCATATATCTCTTTCCCATCGTGCCTCTTTAAAACATGCTGGGCATTTAATGAGAGCTAGCCCTTTTCGTTGGCTCAAGGAATGCAAGAGCGCTTAATTGGATGGCACAGAATGGCGAATCTGCTTATTCAGCACCGGTCTCATCTTCAGTGTTTCCCTAATTCATTATTTCCTCTTTTTTTTTAATTTCTCAGAAGCGCATCCCACACAGGGCAGAAATCAGAGATCAGCCATTCACTGAGGAGCAATCTTGTGGACACTTTGATCAAAAAGGCAGTCATTTTGCAAGGCAAACCATTTTCTTAAACATGAATTATTTGCTACAATGAGTAACAACTTCAATGTATTGATATAATATCGATATTTATCCCAACATCCAAAAGCACCAATGGGTATATACCGGGGATTTGAAGGTTCATACAAGACAAGCCTCTATTCACACGGGGGTTCATTATTTAAAAAAATCTTTTTGAGAAAGAATCGTTCTTAAGTAAACAGGGAAGATGCAACGAACCCTTATTTGTATCAAACCTGCAACATGCGCCAAAGCACCTGCGTCTTTTGGATGCAATTCTGCATGCATCTCGACTATGGAGGACTTGCATGCAATGCACGACAACGCACGAGCGTTTGGGGGACCTTACACTGACCTAATGATTTTTGCTTCAATAAATATGCAAATAAGGAAAATTAAATAAGCACGGACCCTTATGAGGCCTGGCAAAACGTCCCGACAAGATAAAATAGCACATTTTTCAGTTCGTATAGCATCATTTTGTCCTCACAAAGATGCCTAAACTTGGCCCCCACACACCCACACACCCACACACACACACACACACACACACACACACACACAGCAAGAACGTATCCAATGGTGCATATTAAATCACGTCTCTTCCAACCTACCTTCATGTCATTGACAATCGCCTGAAAGAGTCCACCGAGTGCGCCACACTCCTTCTCCACCGTCTCCACATTTACGTTCTCCATGATTAAAGGTAGAAAAAAGCCAGAGAGATCTCCACGGAAAAAGGATGCCCTATATCGTGTGCCGTCTACGGTTTCCCCAGATGAAGGACAGAGGGGTACGGGATGGGTGAGTGGGTAAATGCGCAGAGAGGAAAACCCAGCGCAGATAGGACTGAATGAGCAGTGAGTCGAAAGCCTTCCCGGTTTAAAGAATTGAGATACACTCCCTCTTTTCCCGACGGGAAGAGGTGAAGCTGGCGGATAGCAGCCCAGGAATGACGGTCATCTTCTGCGAGGGCACAGGCGGAGGAGCGCTGGAGGAACCGGAGCGGGGAGCGCGCTACTGCTGCCGCCGTTGCGCTGCACTCACACTGCACAGCCGTTAATCTAAGCCTGGAGAACGGAGGAGGAGGAGGAGGTGGTGTCACGTGGGTGGGGTAGGAGAAAAAAGAGAGAGAGAGAGAGAGAGAGAGAGAGAGAGAGAGAAGCGCCTGTTCACGCACCGACTCGCACACACACACTTTAGGGACGTCAGTTGACCTAACCCATGTCTTTGAAATGTCTTTTGAATTACCCACATGAAACCTATGCAAACCATAGAGAACATGCCAACATGCAGCAGCCAAGCCACCTCTCTTACCCCTGATTTCTGACTTTGGTGGAGTAGCCAGCTCTAGGAAAAGTCCTGGTTGTTCCAAACTTCCTCCATTTAAGTGTCATGGAGGATATTGTTCTCTTGGGAACTTTCAGTGCAGCAGATTTTTTGTAGCCTTCTCCAGATCTCTCTTTCTTTCCTCCTCATGGCTTGGTTTTTGCTCTGGTATGCATTGTTAGCAGTGAGACCGTGTCTTTTACCACAGGTAGACTCCCATCAAGGTGGAGAAACATCTCAAAAAATGAACATGAAAAATGGGAGGCCTCCAGAGCGAAATTTTAGCATCATAGCAAAGGGTCTGAATACATATGTCCATGCGGAATTTTAGTCTGTCCTTAAATACATTTGGAAAAATGTCTAAAATTTTGTTTTCACTTGCTCATTACAGGGTATTGAGTGCAGAATGAAGGGGGACAACTTTTCGTCATTACATAATCAATGTAGGTTTTCATTTTTTGGCATTTCAGTGCAAGGGTTCATGATAAGGGTTCAAAATAAAATCACTTCTTTTGTTTGGATATTTTTGTTCTCTCTCTGGGGGGTCCATTGCTGATTGCATCAGCATCATATAGTCCTGCTAGACTCCTCAGAGCCCGGCATGCCCAGACCTGCCAATCATTCCGCTGGCCCCGTCTATCCAGTCCTGAATAGAACATCACTTTTTAATATTCTTTCTTTTAATGCTCTTTAGTTATGAACGCTTTAGATGTTTCTACATTTCTGCATGAAGTTGACCTAAAGCAAGTCCTATAAGTAGATAATTATACAATTGAGACAAATGTATTATACTTACGTTCATTTATAGAGAGAAATAATACAATACTATATAGCTTTGAGTACCAAAAGTATGTGAACCTTTTCTCTCAGTACAAGATTCCATCTATCAGAGTGATCCAACTTCACGTGACCCTGGGTGTGTGGGGAACAGGTCTCAGCTGTTCACCTTTGTTGAAATCTCATCAGTTTTACAGCAGCATTAATAATTCAACCGGTGTGTCAAGAAACTGATTGATAACCTTAACAGAGAGTCTTGAGGAGTGTCTATCTTTTCCGTTCTATTACGATCTCTCAAACGTTCAAGCTGTGGTCCAAGAATGTTCCAAAAATGTTATGTAATTGCATCAGATTCCAAAAATCAAGAAGAAACCATTTTCAAACTGCATTCCTGGGCCCACGCCAGAACTGGAGGGAAAATCGAATAACAGAAATGATTAAGTTTGTCAAGTACTAATGGAAAATATTTTTCGAGCTATATCAAGCACCTGGCAATGGAAACCAATCAGATTCTCATCAAAGCATCACCAGCACCCGTGTTATGTAGAGCTAATATTAATACCACGCTGCAGAATGCCAGCACTCGTTGTGCACTGATCTTGTTTCAGCTGCTGGTCATTTGCAGAAACTTTTGGTTAGGGCTTTGCCATATGCATCTACTCCGATATTACAGTGGTACCTCCACCACCTCGGAACTTTCAAATTCGGTTCTTTGATTAGAAAAGTTTGTCTTGGCTCTCATCGTTTGCTCGGTACTCGGCGCACTCGATTAACCTTGTACAAGTCGAGCTTGTTTCAGCCGAAACTCCATTCACTATTCGTGGTAGACAGCAATTCATGATTCAGATTCACAATAGCTCTCGTTCAGTGCAGAGCTCCGCTGTGTTTATCGTGTTTTCTTTATTTTCACATCTACAGTATTGTATTCTTAGTGCAAATGAGTCTCCATGGGTCCTAAAATAGCTAGTATTGACAGCTAACCGAAAGAAACTGAATCCTCCAGAACACAGACCGCAGATTTGATTAGTAGTAATTCATTAGAGAACTGACGCGGAGAATTGCGAGGATCTGGCAACCCAGACTGATCTGCGGTTGCACACAGGAGTAGCTTCGTAGCTGCTAGCAGCTTTTACCTTTGATATATTTTAATTCCCGATCGCATCTGTATCTTATATAATCGTATATATAGTAGTTTTTTTACAACATCTTAATCATTTTACTCTCGTACCGGCGGATTATATATTTTTTTTTTGCCGCTAATCGTTATTTAGTAACTTTACAAGGTTATACCGGCTTGTGTGTTGCAGTAGTTAGCCATTAGCTACTATAACAGAGTTGTGTCTTCTTTCGCAGTAGTCTGAGTAGTACAGTAGTAGAGTATAGGAGTAGGTAAGTAGTGTGTGTTTTAATAACTTTTTTACAGTCTTATCCCACCTTCTTTCTGAGACTTACTTTTTTGTGACGTTTTGTATTAACTTGTATTAACGCTTTAATTGAGCATTGCATTGGACCATTGGCTGCAAAAGAACCAGATCTTCACTCGGCACCCCACAACACCACCCGAAGCTAAGTACCTTTAATTAATTGTACTAACATGTCTTCTGCTGTGCTTGTTCCCTGTGCCGAGTGTGGCATGTTCAGCTATTCTTCCTCCGTCATTAGTGTAAATTTTACTTGTGATAGGTGTAGGCTTGTAGCCAGTCTGACGGAGAAGATTGTAGTTTTAGAGGCGGGCATGCAGACATTAAAGAAGGCTAGCTCAGCTCTTAGTTTAGCAGATCTGGATGCCACAGGTAAAGTTAGAGCCCCGGCAGAATCCTCGCAGCAGGGCAAGTGGGTGACGGTTCGGCGACATAGTCGTAAGGTTAGTCCACGAGAGCACCACTCTTTACCTGTTCACGTGTCCAACAGGTTTGCCCTCCTCAGTGAAAAACCCACTGAGCAGCCTGTTGAAAGAGCTCTGGTCATAGGTGACTCTATTTTACGACACGTGAAACTTGCTACCCCTTTAGGGACACCAGCAGCTAGAGTTCTCTGTATCCCCGGAGCCAGAGTGCCGGACATTGTAACGAGTCTTAGTGAACTCGAGAGCCGCAGATTCTCTAGGATAGTTAATCATGTAGGGGCTAATGATATACGCCTTCGTCAGTCAGAGGTTACTAAGGCTAATTTTGTAGAGGTGGTTAGCGTGGCGAAGGCGATGTCCGATGCTGTAGTCTGCTCTGGCCCCATCCCAATGCGGCGAGGTGACCAAGCCTACAGCAGGTTATGGTCGCTGACTGCTGGCTGTCCAACTGGTGCTCTGAAAACAACGTGGGCTATATAGACAACTGGATAGCCTTTAAAGGTAAGCCTGGCCTTTTAGGATGGGATGGTGTGCATCCCACTCTGGAGGGTGCTGCTCTCATCTCCTGCAACATTGCCCATAGTCTTATGGCCCAATTGGTTAGGGGCTGACTATCCAGAGCAGGGGTCAGGCAGCAGACAGACCGGCTTAACCAACTCTCTGCTGGTAGCCATGCACTGTCAACCAGAACCCACATTATTGAAACTGTGTCTGTTACCCGCATCTGCCCTAAACGTAAACACTCTCAAAAAGTCTGTTTTAATAACCTCATTTGTATAAACACAGATAGCTGCCAAAGAAATAACAACATTAGACTAAAGCTAGGATTACTTAACATTAGATCACTTACAAACAAAGCAGTGATTGTAAATGAAATGATCACTGATAAACGCTTACACGCTCTCTGTCTCACTGAGACTTGGATTAGACCTGATGAATATTTAGCCTTAAATGAAGCTTCCCCTCCTTGATACAGTCATGCTAGTCGCCCTTGTCCTAATGGTCAGGGGGGAGGCATAGCTACATTTTTTTGACAAAGAGTTAGGTGTTACAGCTAAATCCCAATACAAGGCTAATTCTTTTGAAATACTGATTCTTAATGTGACTGATCCATCATTATGGAAGTCAAAACCACACTCTTTTCAGCTTATCACTATTTACCGCCCTCCTGGTCCCTATTCAGAATTTCTTCAGGAATTTGCTAACTTTCTTTCCTGCTTACTACTGTCAACAGATAAGGCTTTAATTGTAGGTGATTTCAATATTCACTTTGACAAAGAGCAGGATCCACTTAAAATTGCTTGTGAGTCCATTTTAGAATCCATGGGTATCACTCAGAATGTGATGGGACCAACCCACCGCTGTAATCATACTTTAGATCTAATATTAACATTTGGTATCAATATAGATAACCTTGATGTTTTCCCGCAACGTGATTTGATTTCAGATCACTATCTTTTAGTATTTGAGCTATCTCTAATAATAAATCCTTCTGCCTCGTTCTCACACCAAGCGCACTATCACATCTGCTACTCCAGCCTGCGTTTTATTAAAAACCTACCAGACTTAAAAATTTAATACACCTACGGAGATAAATCATCTTGAGTGGTGTAAATGAGCAATTAGAATGTGTGCTTCGCTCAACCCTGAGACACGACTGCCCCTGCTAGGGTCAAACGTATTTAGGGAAAAAGGCTAAGCACCATGGTATAATGACCACACCCGTACCTTTTTTTAAAGCAAAGAACACGGCATTTAGGAGCGCAAGTGGGAGACATAGTAAAAATTGGAGGAGGTGTTTAAGATTGCTTGGAGGGACAGCATGGCAGAGTACAAAGCATGGCCCTCACTAAAGCTAAAGCTGCATACTTCTCTCTTCAATCATAGAGAAAAAATAAGAATAATCCCAAGATTTCTCTTTAATACAGTCTCCAAATTAACAAAAAACCCCAGACCGAAAGTGACTCTCCCCATTATGTACTAATTTTAACAGTAATGATTTCATGACTTTTCTTTAATGATAAGATAGAAAACATTAGGCATAAAACTCAAGGCTCCATCACATCACCAATATCACCAAACCTGTTCATCAACCTTCCAGAATGCAGCACTAGTGAAGACATCTGTTCAATTACCGTAAATCAATATTAGAATCTTTTACCCAATTACTAATACTGAACTATCCGCACTGATCAGCTCGTCTAAGTCATCAACATGTTTTTTGATCCAATTCCTACACGTTCTACTCAAACAAAGTATTACCTATGTTATAGAGCCAGTGTAGTTATTTTTAAATTCATCCCTTACCTGGGGTTATGTGCCCGAATCCTTTAAGTCTGCCGTTATCAACAACGCACTGATTAAAAAAGCCAATCTTGACCCTTGTGGTGATATCTAATTATAGAACAATTTCAAATTCTACCGTTTCTGTCCAAAATCTTAGAAAAAGCCGTCTATCAGCAGCTCTGTAGTCACCTCCACAGGAATGAAATTTATGAAACATTTCAGTCTGGCTTCAGGCCCCATCATAGTACTGAACAGCATTAATTAGGGCACTAAATGACTTGTTAATGTCCTCAGATAAGGGATGTGTTTCTTTTCTTGTTCTGTTACATTTAAGTGCAGCATTTGACACTATAGATCATGATGTTTTACTAAACAGACTAGAAAATACTGTAGTTATTATGGGATCAGCACTTTCTTGGTTTAAATCCTACTTAATTGACCGGTACCAGTTTGTTCATATAAATAATCTAAGATCTAAGCTCTCAAAAGTGAAGTATGGTGTGCCTCAGAGGTCAGGGCTTGGCCCGCTTTTATTCTCTCTGTACATGCTGCCACTAGGCTCAGTTATTCGTAAACATGGCATTAGTTTCCACTGCTATGCAGATGATACACAACTGTACATATCAGCCAAACCTAATGATAGCATTACAATCAACAAAATTGAGGACTGTGTAAAGGAAACTCTGAGGTTCTATTAGTGGGACCCAAGGCTGTGAGAGACAGGTTGGTTACATCTATCCTAAATCTAGATGGCTGTCCACTATTGCCCAGTCCGTCTGTAAAAAACTTAGGAGTCACATTTGATTCAGATCTCACCTTTGATGCACACATTAGCAGCATCACTCGAATTGCTTTCTTTTAATTACGTAATATCGCTAAACTTAGAAATATCCTCTCTTTTAATGAAAAACTTTTTCATGCGTTTATAACCTCAAGGTTGGATTATTGTAAAGCCTTACTTACTGGATGCTCTAGTAAATCTATGAATAAGCTTCAGTTAGTTCAGAATGCAGCACCCCGAGTGCGAACTCGAACTAGAAAATTTGATCATATCACTCCTGTTCTATCATCACTGCACTGGTTACCAGTCAAATTCCGCATTGATTACAAAATACTTCTTATAACTTATAAAGCTCTACATGGCCTGGCCCCACATTATCTGAGTGACCTCTTAGAGTTTTACAATCCAACCCGTCTACTTCGTTCGCAGGGTACAGGACTTCTTTTAGTTCCTAGAATTAAAAAAGTCACAGCAGGGGGAAAGGCTTTCTCATATCTGGCCCCCCAACTATGGAATAAACTTCCCACTTTAGTTTGAGACTCAGACACTCTACAAAGTTTTAAGTCTAGACTATAGACATACCTATTTACACAGGCTTTTGACTAGATTTAGACCAGGATGCATGGATTGGGTCACTGGGGCCGGAGTCTGGAGTCATGTCTGGCCTGCCTGCCTTGTCCGCTAGCCGGGAGTGTCGAGTGGGCGGTCTGGCTGAACTGGGCTTCAGTCCTCGTGATCTTGACTCATACATCCTTGCCTTAGAATAAGGGCAGAGCTGGGGGTTCATAGTCAAAGAGTCTTATGGTGATCAGAAACGTTGGGTTGCTGTCTTCTGCCCGTGGGGTTGCCAATGTCTCATGTGATCCCTCTTGGCTGTGTTTTCCTACCAGTTCTCCTCTTTCTAGCTATGCTGGTATAGCTAATGCTGCCGGGGTCTCATTCTACACTTGGCATCAGTGATTGACATGGCATCAGTGACTTTTAATAGACACTGTGCTCTTAATCAATAACTAATTACAATTTCTGTTTTCTCTCCGAGCTGTGTTCCGGCAGTTCCAGCCCCACACATGATGTTCATCTGTTGTAGCTCCACTCAAGCTGCTTCCATCATCAGCTCCAGCCCCACCATACCTGGGCTTAATGTCAATGTGCATACTTCACATTTTATTCGAACTTTGACTCCATGACTTTAGTTTCGCTCTTAGATTTATCATCTACGTTGCCCAAGGAGGTTGGGTCCCTTTTTGAGTCTTGGTCCTCCTAAGGTTTCTTC
This sequence comes from Ancistrus triradiatus, assembly GCA_025084515.1. Lineage (NCBI taxonomy): Eukaryota > Metazoa > Chordata > Actinopteri > Siluriformes > Loricariidae > Ancistrus > Ancistrus triradiatus. The sequence goes on from JAJAGP010001135.1 coordinate 141,736, forward strand.
CTATAACTCAGGGAGTTTTTCCTTGTCACTGTCGCCCTAGGCTTGCTCAATTTGGGATTGGACGTAGTTATTAGGAGATAATCTAAACTTGTAAAGTTGCTTTGAGACAATGCTCCATTTAAAAAGCGCTATATAAATAAATTTGACTTGACTTGACTTGACATTAGTGTACTAGAAAAATTTGAAGTAGGCCAAACACTTTTGCTACTTATTTTAGTGTGCTTCATTTCCGAGACTGTTTCTAATAATCGCCTTTTTTACAGCTTGAATTATGTGCAACAAACCTGGCACTTCTGCCTGAAGTATTTTCATACCCATTTCATTCCTCAAATTGGGTCGGAATTAGTCATTCAACTCACTCCATCACTCTTTCCTTCTCTGACGCTCCTCCCCTGCAACAGTCTGTGCTAGACACCACAAAGCTGCCTACACTTCTCACACTCGTGCCTGGATTCTTCACACTTTGGAAAAGCAAGCCTGGTGGCATCGGGAGCGTAGGGCTGAAATTCAGCCAAGAACCTGTCGATGATGACTCCTGCTACCGTCAGCTAAGGCTCCTAATGACTGAGTAACCATGTAATACTAGTCATGGAATCCTCAAGGATTTTATTACAGGACAGGGCGCACAAATTAATTCTATGCACTACATTTCCCATAATGCGCCAGCATCTTTCCAAAAATTTCTTTTGTTTTTTTGCATGGAGTAATGGACAACAGCAAATATAAGAAAGTCAGCCACACTGCAGGCAAGGCCATGATGGCTCATATGTTTTGGCCACTTACAACTGTATAACCTGCCAAAAGCACATATTAGAGCACTACATTATATAATTAGTGCATAGCAAGGTGACACTGATGTATAGTCACCCTGCCTTAAAATGAAAGCAGGCCTTGCACAACCTGTCCTTAAACCCAAAAGAGGCACCTGCCCTCTAACACCAGCGTCATCTCGCAAAGGAAACGTTACACGGGAAAGTGGTCTAGAGGTACTGGTTTCTGCAACGTTTTCTACAATATGTTCATGAAATTATTAGTATGCAATAGGTAATATACAGCTACAGTGGTGCTTGAAAGTTTGTGAACCCTTTAGAATTTTCTATATTTCTGCATAATGTGACCTAAAACATCATCAATATTTTCACACAAGTCCTAAAAGTAAGATTAAAGAGAACCCAGGTAAACAAACGAGACAAAAATATTATACTTGGGCCATTTATTTATTGAGGAAATGAATCCAATATTACATATTAGTGAGTGGCAAAAGTAAATGTGAACCTTTGCTTTCAGTATCTGGTGTGACCCCCCCTAATGTGCAGCAATAACTGCAGCTAAACGTTTTCCTGTAGCTGTTGGTCAGTCCTGCACACCGGCTTGGAGGGATTTTATCCCATCCTCCGTACAGAACAGCTTTCAGCTCTGGGATGTTGGTGAGTTTCCTCACATTAGCTGCTCGCTTCAGGTCCTTCCACAGCATTTCCATTGGATTAAGGTCAGGACTTTGACTTGGCCATTCCAAACATGAACTTTATTTCTTCTGTAACCATTCTCTGGAATAGAACGGCTTGTGGTTGCTTAGGGTCGTTGTCCCTGCTGCATGACCCACCTCTCTCTGAGATATTCAGTTCATGGACAGATGTCCTGACATTTTTCCTTTAGATTCTCCTCTGAATATCATTCAGAATTCATTGTTCCCATCAATGATGGCAGCCGTCCTGCCCAGATGCAGCAAACATGCCCAAACCATGATACTACCACCACCATTTTCACCATATTTCATCACAGATGGGATAAGGTTTCTTATGCGGGAATGCAGTGCATGTTTTCCTTTCTCCAACCATAACGCCTTTCTTTTAAACCAAAAAGTTCTACTGGTCTGGGTCTCATCCGTATCCGTCCACAAAAAACATTCTTCCAATAGCCTTCAGGCTCGTCCACGTGATCTTTAGCAAACTGCAGACGAGCAGCAATGTTCTTTTTGGAGAGCAGTGGCTTTTCTCCCTTGCAAGCCCTGCCATGCACACCATTGTTGTTCAGTGTTCTTCTGATGGTGGACTCAGAACATTAACATTAGCCAATGTGAGAGAGGCCTTCAGTTGCTTAGAAGTTTACCTGGGGTCCTTTGTGACCTCACCAACTATTACACACCTTGCTCTTGGAGTGATCTTTGTTGGTCGACACCTGGGGAGGGTAACAATGGTCTGGAATTTTCCTCCATTGTACACATCTGTCTGACTGTGGATTGGTGGAGTCCAAACTCTTTAGAGATGGTTTTTGTAACCTTTTCCAGCCTGATGAGCAATCAACAACTCTTTCTCTGAGCTCCTCGAAAATCTCCTTTGTTCGTACCATGATACACTTCCACAACATGTGTTATGAAGAGCAGACTTTGATAGATATCCCTGTTCTTAAAAATAAAACAGGGTGTGCCCACTCACACCTGATTTTCATCCCATTGTTTGAAACACCTGACTCTGATTTTCAAATAACTGCTAATTCCTAGAGGTTTCACATACTTTTGCCACTCACTAATATGTTAATATTGGATCAGTTTCCCCAATAAATAAATGACCAAGTATAATATGTTTGTCTCATTTGTGTAACTGGGTTCTCTTTATCTACCTTTAGGACTTGTGTGAAAATCTGATGATGTTTTAGGTCATATTTATGCAGAAATATAGAAAATTCTAAAGGGTTCACAGACTTTCAAGCACCACTGTATGTCTAAGAGTGGACGGTGAGTGGGCGCAGCGTTCAAACACTGCAGGCGGAAAGGACTCGACTACATTTCGGAATAAGGAATGCGCATAATAAGGAGGGAGCACAGATTTTCTCCACATGGGGGGTCTCTTGCTCTCACACTTAAACACAGGAGCACACCTGTCAAGACGAAATGTCACCTTCACACTGTACAGGCTTCCTGGATGAATCAGCAACATGTCCTTATTCTTTCCTTCCTATTATATTCATCAATTACCTTACATTGCTCTTTCTAACTATTTCACCTATGGATCTATGAGTTTACATTCTCTCTCGTTACAAGACATTAGAAACCTGGATGGAGCAGATCTGCCAGTCTGCTAATAGAAGGTAAGCAGATGGGCGACCTATCTGACCGTCACCTTGGTTCCTCGCACTCTTTTTCACACTTGATCTTTATTAATCCCTTCTTACTCGCAATTCGCACTGGGGGCCAGAATTCGGTTCTATTTGTCCCACAGCGTTCCAGTAGCTCGTAGAAAAGAGAGCAATATTAAAAGGAAAAACCTTATAATTCTGGACATTACTCCGATTATAACACACCCTCTCTCTCTGGCTCCTCTCCCATCACTGAATGTAGGTCTCCACACGCCTACAGCCATCGGCAGCAATCAATTCTGCCCCAGTTCCTCTGACGACACAGAAACACTCAAAACATGTGAACGCACAACACACAGAAGGATTATCTGTAATTATACCAAAACATGTTTTCAAACATATGACTCCCTCCAGAAATATAGTACATCAACCCAATAAGCTCCCGGGACAAAAAACGGTCACTTTGCGTGTTTGAGGTGGTAGTGACTGTGGTAGCCTAGTGGTTAAGGTAATGGACTCTGGAGCAGAAGGTACAGGGTTCAAATCCCACCTCTTCCAAGCTGCCAATGTCGGGTCCAATTGCTTGGACTGTAAGAAAAGAATCAATTGTTGTAACTTCAGGCTCCTGCAGATGGCGTTGCACGAGGGTGAAGGGGGTGCCTCAGGATTCATAGATTGAGAAAAAGTGGTACAGCGAAATTTAAACAAAAACAATTTCATATTGATACAGGTGTACAGTAAAGATTTTTTCAGTTGCACATCCTCCTAAGCTACCTGGTTACCATGGTTACAAAAAACAAGCCTACCTACTTGGCATACTGGGGCACAAAATTTAGTGGGGCACAGCTGTAGCCCATGCTTGCCAATCAGCTGTAGGGGCACCACTGTGCATCAAAATAAGCCAGTTAAACACTAAATGGACTAAGCGATTGAGCACCAAAGTGGGCGTTCATGTTTCATTCACCTTATAATATGTACTTTTGGTAGGTTATATGGTTATAAGTGGCCAAAACACTGGGGAATTATGGGAAATGTAGTGCCTGTAGAGAATTTGCATGGCGTGTGCTGTAGTTCTGCCTGGCAACCGGTGAATTTAGTGGGGCACAGTTCCATTTTGCTGAGACAGTGGAAATTGACAGTGGCGATTCCAAGAGGTGTCACTAGAGATTTATGAATGGGGGGACTAAGCTTTGACTAGAGGGTCTAGAGGTTAGTCCCCTAGGACAATAAAAATGACTCAGAAGTATGGTATTGGGACACATACCTGCACGTGGCCAAAATTATTGGGACACACATACTTGACCAAAAGTGTTGGGACACAAACCTGCACGTGACCAAATGTGGACACAAACCCTCATGTGGCCAAAAGCATTGGGATTCAAACCCGCACTTGGCCAAAATTATTGGGACACACACACTTGACCAAAAGTATTGGGATACAAACCCGCACAGGGGGAAAGGTGTTGGGATACAAACCTGCACGTGGTCAAACGTATTGGGACACAAACCCGCATCTGGCCAAAATTATTGGGACACACACACACGGTCAAACGTATTGGGACACGAACCCGCACTCGGCCAAAAGTTTTGGGACACACACACACACACACACACACACACAAGGCCAAAAGTATTGGGACACAAACACACACGTGGCCAAAAGTACTGGGACACAACCCGCACTCGGCCAAAAGTATTGGGATACAAACCCACACGTGGCCAAAAGTATTGGGACACAGCAAAATGTTGCACAGAAACATTTTAGTGGGACAGTGGGAAAGAGACATAGAAATGTTCAGTGGCAATCCCCAGGGGCATCACTAGAGATTGATGAATGTGGGGCTTAACTTCAACTAGGGGGGTCTAGAGATTAGTCACTTGCCTATTTCATTAAAGCAGTGCAGAGCTCAGTTTCAAGGATGTTATGGGGCACCAGCGCCTCCCCCAGGTCCTAGTGCAAGTGAATAACCCTGCTGTTCTAGAGAGAGGTGCATGACTATTTGAACATTTTCTAGCCACCCCACCCCCAAATAAACTGTATTGTCACTGTATAATTCGCGCTCTGCCCTGGCCATCTCCCTCAGGGATAGATTAGCAGGTTAAGACGGACCAAGCTCCCTCTTGCACCCCCCTGCCCCCTCCTCCACAGTCAGACTGCGACAGGTCTGATATATTCATGTATATATTTACACTAATCAAAAGTCTGTCTACTAAATAAATCACGGGATGGGACTCCCAGCCAGAGATAATGCAGAATACATACATACATGTTCCAGCCCCGCCTCATTTGCATGAGGCACATATGTGGTTGTTCTGAGAAAATGATTAACCCCCGGTGCTTATGCTAATAGATCACAAGGAATTCCAGTTCAGGAACTCTCCAAAGCAAAGGACAACCACATGGTTTAGCATTTCTCCACATGTGCGATACACTAATCATGATGGTAACACGGTACTGCAGTGGAAAAGTATAATACATTTACTTCCCAAAGCTTTCTTAGGCAAAGAAAATAATCATTTTCATTGTCATTGTCATCATTTTACTTAGATTTGTATTCAATTATTTACGTTTTAACCTTGCCATTCCTGGTCAGGGTCATGTGCATATCCCTGGATAATACTTAGTGCTGAGATTGGTCGCATGTGGGTTTTGAAAAAGTATTGGGACACAAACACGCACTCTACCAAAAGTACTGGGACACAAACACACATGGCCAAAAGTATTGGGACACAAGCCCACATGTGGCCAAAAGAATTAAGATGCAAACACACACTCTGCCAAAAGTATTGGGACACAAACCACATGTGGTGAAACGTATTGGGACACAAACACACACTCTGTCAAAAGTATTGGGACACAAACCACATGTGGCAAAAAGTGTTGGGATACAAACCACATGCGGTCAAAAGTATTGGGATACAAACATGCACTCTGCCAAAAGAATTGGGACACAAACACACACTCTGCCAAAAGTACTGGGACACAAACCCACATTATTGAAACTGTGTCTGTTACCCGCATCTGCGCTAAACGTAAACGCTCTCAAAAAGTCTGTTTTAATAACCTCATTAGTATAAACACAGATAGCTGCCAAAGAAATAACAACATTAGACTAAAGCTAGGACTACTTAACATTAGATCACTTTACAAACAAAGCAGTGATTGTAAATGAAATAATCACTGATAAAAAAACACTACACGCTCCTCTGTCTCACTGAGACTTGGATTAGACCTGATGAATATTTAGCCTTAAATGAAGCCTCACCTCCTGGATACAGTCATGCTAGTCGCCCTCGTCCTAAATGTCGGGGGGGAGGCATAGCCACAATTTTTGGACAAAGAGTTAGGTGTTAACAGCTACAAATCCCATTACAAGGCTAATTCTTCTGAAATACTGATTCTTAATGTGACTGATCCATCCTTATGGAAGCCAAACCACACTCTTTTCAGCTTATCACTATTTACCTAACCACCCTAACCTCCGCCCGCCTGGTCCCCTATTCAGGATTTCTTCAGGAATTTTGCTAACTTTCTTTCCTGCTTACTACTGTCAACAGATAAGGCTTTAATTGTAGGTGATTTCAATATTCACTTTGACAATGAGCAGGATTCCACTTAAAATTGCTTTCGAGTCCATCTTAGAATCCATGGGTATCACTCAGAAATGTGATGGGACCAACCCACCGCTGTAATCATACTTTAAGATCTAATATTAACAATTTGGTATCAATATAGATAACCTTGATGTTTTCCCGCAAAGTGATTCGATTTCAGATCACTATCTTTTAGTATTTGAGCTATCTCTAATAAATAAAATCCTGCCTCTGCCTCGTTATCACACACCAAGCGCACTATCACATCTGCTACTCCAGCTGCGTTTATTAAAAACCTACCAGACTTAAAATTTAATACACCTACGGAGATCAATCATCTTGAGTGTGTTAAATGAGCAATTAGAAATGTGTGCTTCGCTCAACCCTGGACACGACTGCCCCTGCTAGGCTCAAACGTATTAGGGAAAAAAGGCTAGCACCATGGTATAATTACCCACACCACGTACCGCTTACCTTAAAGCAAAGAACACGGCATTTAGAGCGCAAGTGGAGACATAGTAAATTGGAGGTGTTTAAGATTGCTTGGAGGGAACAGCATGGCAGAGTACAAGCATGCCCTCACTAAAGCTAAAGCTGCATACTTCTCTTCAATCATAGAGAAAAATAAGAATAATCCAAGATTTCTCTTTAATACAGTCTCCAAATTAACAAAAAACCCCACAGAAAGTGACTCTCCCATTCTGTGTAATTTTAACAGTAATGATTTCATGACTTTCTTTAATGATAAGATAGAAAACATTAGGCATAAAACTCATTGCTCATCACATCACCAAACTGGGTCAGCAACCTTCCAGATGCAGCACTAGTGAGACATCTGTTCAATTAGCCGTAAATCAAGATTAGAATCTTTTACCCCAATTACTAATACTGAAACTATCCGCACTGATCAGCTCGTCTAAGTCATCAACATGTTTGTTTAGATCCAATTCCTACACGTCTACTCAAACAAGTATTACCTAGTGTTATAGAGCCAGTGTTAGTTATTTTAAATTCATCCCTTACCTTAGGTTATGTGCCCGAATCCTTTAAGTCTGTCTGCCGTTATCAAAACCACTGATTACAAAAAAAGCCAATCTTGACCCTTGTGTGATATCTAATTTATAGACCAATTTCAAATCTAACCGTTTCTGTCCAAAATCTTAGAAAAAGCCGTCTATCAGCAGCTCTTGTAGTCACCCTCCAAAGGAATGAAATTATGAAAACATTTCAGTCTGGCTTCAGGCCCCATCATAGTACTGAAACCAGCATTAATTAGGGTACTTAATGACTTGTTAATGTCCTCAGATAAAGGGATGGTGTTTCTTTTCTTGTTCTGTAGATTTAAGTGCAGCATTTTTGACACTATAGATACATGATGTTTTTACTAAACAGACTAGAACATACTGTTAGGTATTAAGGGATCAGCACTTTCTTGGTTTAAATCCTACTTAACTGACACGGTACCAGTTTGTTTCATATAAATAATCTAAGATCTAAGCTCTCAAAAGTGAAGTTGTATGGGCGTGTGCGCTTTTATTCTCTCTGTACATGCTGCCCACTAGGCTCAGTTATTCGTAAACATGGCATTAATTTCCCACTGCTATGCAGATGATACACCAGCTGTACATATCAGCCAAACTAATGACAAGCCTTACAATCAACAAAATCGAGGACTGTGTAAAGAAAAATAAAAGATTGGATGTTATTTTAATTTTCTCCTACTTAACTCAGATAAAACTGAGGTGCTATTAGTGGGACCAAGGCTGTGAGAGACAGGTTAGCTACATCTATCCTAAATCTAGATGGCTGTCCAGTATTTGCCCAGTCCGTCTGTAAAAAAACTTAGGGGTCACATTTGATTCAGATCTCTCCTTTGATGCGCACCATTAGCAGCATCACTCGAATTGCTTTTCTTTCAATTACGTAATATCGCTAAACTTAGAAATATCCTCTCTTTTAATGATGCAGAAAAACTTGTTCATGCGGGTTTATAACCTCAAGGTTTGGATTACTGTAAACGCCTTACTTACTTACTGGATGCTCTAGTAAATCTATAAATAAACTTCAGTTAGTTCAGAATGCAGCTGCGCCGAGTGCTAACTCGAACTAGAAAATTTGATCATATCACTCCTGTTCTATCATCACTGCACTGGTGGTTACCAGTCAATTCCGCATTGATTACAAAATACTTCTTATAACTTTTATAAAGCTCTACATGGCCTGGCCCCACATTATCTGAGTGACCTCTTAGAGTTTTTTTACAATCCAACTCGTCTACTTCGTTCGCAGGGTGCAGGACTTCGTTTAGTTCTAGAATTAAAAAAAAGTCACAGCAGGGGGAAAGGCTTTCTCATACATGGCCCCCCAACTATGGAATAAACTTCCCCACTTTCGTTCGAAATTCAGACACCCTCTCCAAAGTTTTAAGTCTAGGCTAAAGACATACTTATTTACACGCAGGCTTTTTGACTAGATTTAGACCAGGTTGCATGGTTTGGGGTTGCTGGGGCCGGAGTCTGGAGTCATGTCTGGCCTGCCTGCCTTGTCCGCTAGCCGGGAGTGTCGAGTGGGCGGTCTGGCTGAACTGGGCTTCGGTCGTCGATCCTCGTGATCTTGACTCATGCATCCTTGCCTTAGAATAAGGGCAGAGCTGGAGGTTCATAGTCAAAGAGTTCTTATGGTGATCAGAGACGTGGGTTGCTTGTTCTTCTGCCGCTCGTGGGGTTTTTGCCAATGTCTCATGTGATCCCTCTTGGCTGTGTTTCCTACCAGTTCTCCTCTTTCTAGCTTTCTAGCTATGCTGCTATAGCTAATGCCTGCCGGGGTCTCATGCTACACTTGGCATCAGTGATGACATGGCATCAGTGATTGTTAATAGACACTGTGCTCTTAATCAATAACTAATTACATTTTCTGTTTTCTTTCCTCTCCGAGCTGTGGTTCCGGCAGTTCCGGCCCCACACATGATGTACATCTGATGGAGCTCCACTGTGCATAATTCACATTTTATTCGACCATGACTCCATGACTTTAGTTTCGCTCTTAGATTTATCATCTACGCCGCCCAAGGAGGTGGGTCCCTTTTGAGTCTTGGTCCTCCCAAGGTGGTTTCTTCCTATAACACTCAGGGAGTTTTTTTCCTTGCCACTTGTCGCCCTAGGCTTGCTCAATTTGAGATTGGATGTAGTTATTAGGAGATAATCTAAACCTGTAAAGTTGCTTTGAGACAATGCTCCATTGTAAAAAGCGCTATATAAATAAATCTGACTTGACTTGACTTGACTTGACAAACACACGTGGCCAAAAGTATTGGGACACAAGCCCACGTGGTCAAAAGAATTAAGATGCAAACACGCACTCTGCCAAAAGAATTGGGACACAAACACACACTCTGCCAAAAGTATTGGGACACAAACCCACATGTGGTCAAACGTATTGGGACACAAACCCACATGTGCCCAAAAGTGTCGGAATACAAACCACACGTGCCCAAAGGTATTGTGATGCAATCCCACATGTTTGCAAAAAGTATTGAGAGACAAACCCACATATAGCCGAAAGTATTGGGACACAAATCCACATGTGGCCTGCATGAATTTATATAATATTACTGGCTCAGAAAGGTGTCGTTTAGGACAAAGTCACCTTAAAGTAATGTTTGCATGCAAATTGATGCAGCATAATAACAGAGATTTTCCTTAGCTGTCATGATCTTGCTGTTCGACGACCGCAAAGGAGAACGTACCAGCTGCGATGGAGGTGACCCCCCTAACCCAGTCTGTTTACTTTACTCTGTGTGTGCATTAACATTTTCAATTAACATGACACTTTATTTCACATCCAGCCAGAGGTCAGTTGGGACCTGAGGAAGTTCTCCGGGCCACACTGATCCAGAGCTTCACTGTCTACCTCCTCCTACCATCACTGAAAGAGCGAGAGATTTGCAGTGACATTTCACAGCTGAACTGCTGACATTAGAAAGAGAGATAAGGGGAAGGTTGTGGACTGGATGACCACTCAAGTGAACTAGAGTCCACTTGAGCTTATCACAGCCACTTAAGGCGCTTTCGCACCGGAAGAACTTTTACATAGTTCTTAGAACTGTGCTCCCCTTGTTGTTGTTATGTGTTCACATTGCAGAAACTGGTGACGACAGTTCCAATACAGTTCTTAGAACTCCATGTATTGGGACATGGTAGCTCCTCCATGTTCCTCCCGAATTAATCAAAAACCCTTTTCCTAGTACAGTTTTTTACATGTAATAATTCAATTACAACTAGTAAAATGTGATTTTCTACAACTAAAATAATTTTTACATGTTGCTAAAAGTACTGAGACACAAACTCACATGTGGCCAAAAGTACTGGGACACTTTTTCTTTTCCTGTTTTCTACAACCCCTGGCAAAAAGTATGGAATCACCAGTCTCGGATGAGCACTCATTCAGACATTTCATTCTGTAAAACAAACTCAGATCAAAAACATGATACAATAATAAGGTCATTCCAAAGTGCAACTTGTTGGCTTTCAGGAAGAAAAACATTGTGGAAGTCAGTGAATGTTACTTTTTATTGACCAAGCACAGGAGAAAAAAAAATATGGAATCAACTCAAATTGGAGGACTCTGAGTAGAAATAAGGACACACCCAGTCAATTTCCTTTCCCTAAATGACACCTGCCTCAGAGTAGATCTGCTCGTTAGTCTGCAGTTAAAAACACCTGCAGTCATGACACCTTGGAGGGCTGCCTGGACGAAGTGGAGTGGCAAGAACCATGGCTTCCAACAAGAGAAATGTCTCGTTTGTGAAACAAAAGAGAGGATTGTGAAACTTCTTGATAGAATGAGGTAACTCTTCACGCATGGTTGCTAAAAGATGTGGCTGTTCACAGTCGTCTGTATCCAAGATATGGACCAAATACAAACAAGCATGGACTGGTTGTTAAAGCCAAGCGTACTGGTAGACCAGAAAGACATCAAAGCGTCAAGACAAACAACTTAAGGCCATTTTGTCTTGAAACCGAAAAAGTACAACAACACAGATGAAGCAGAAATGGGAGGAAGCTGGAGCCAGTGTATGTGAGCGAACCGTTAGAAATCCGCATAAAGGAAATGGGATTTCAACTACAGGAAAGCTACAAGAAAACCATCATTGACACCTAAACATAAAGAACAAGACTGCAATGGGCTAAGGAGAGGCCATCATGGACTGTGGATGACTGGATGAAAGTTATCTTCAGTGATGAGTCAAGAATCTGCCATTGGACAGGTGATGATGCTGGAACTTTTGTTTGGTGCCGTTCCAGTGAGATTTATGAAGAGGCCTGCCTGAAGAAAACAACCAAATTTCCACAGTCCTTGATGATATGGGGATGCATGTCAGGCAAAGGCACTGGGGAGATGACTGTGGGTTAATTCTTCTATCGATGCACAAGTTACATTGAGATTTTGGACAGTTTTTCTCATCCTTTCAGTTGAACAGATGTTTGGAGGTGATGAAATATTTTTCCAAGATGACAATGGGCATCGTGCCATAGGTCAAAAAAACAGTGAAGGCAATTCCTTGGAGAAAGACACATTCAGTCGATGCCATGGCCTGCAAATAGTCAAGATCTCAACCCAATTGAAAAACCTGTGGTGGAAATTGAAAAAAAATGGTCCACAAGAAGGCTTCCGACCCTGCAAAGCTGATCTGGCAACTGCTAATCAAAGAGAGTTTGGCACCAAAATTGATGCAGAATACTGTTTGTCACTCATCAAGTCCATGCCTCAGAGACTGGAAGCCGTTATAAAAGCCAAAGGTGGTGCAACTAACTACTAGTGATGTATTTTGAATGATCTTTTGTTTGTCTGTTTTTCATGATTCCATACTTTTTTTTCCTCAGAATTGAGTGATTCCATATTTTTTCCCCCTGTGCTTGGTCAATAAAAGTAACATTCCACTGACTTCCACAATGTTTTGTTTTCCTCTTCATTTCTTTGAGTGTTCCTGAAAGCCAACAAGTTGCACTTTGGAATGACCTTATTATTGTATCATGTTTTTCATCTGAGTTTGTTTTACAGAATGAAATGTCTGAATGAGTGCTCATCCAAGACTGGTGATTCCATACTTTTTGCCAGGGGTTGTAGCTGTTTTACATTTCTTTGCATTTGTGTCCCAAATGACTCTTGTTTCTGTGGAGGATTTAATTGCAAATGTAGGTATCTCGTTTTATTTTGAATTTTGGCCGGACATTTGCGCAGAATTATAGAAAAAGAAATGGGAAAAATGGTTTGCATTTTCGTCTTGTTTTTGACAGGATTTACCTCCCAAATTAGGTGGAGGTCGGCGGTGTATGTGAGCGGGATAAACGCTGCACTTCTTACCTTTTTGTTTTCTCAGCACCAGCGGTATTTGGACCTCGTGTCTGTCCGGATGCCGCCGTCCAACGCGAGCAGCCCGAGGCTCGGTGCATTTGGATTCCTCCTTCATCCATCGACTACTATTAAACAAACACCTTGTAAACACACCCGTTTCCTTGTCCTACTGATAAACTTTAATAATGACAGTCTATACAACTAAGGCTAAATTCGCTAACCAGCAAATTCGGGCTGTCATAGTTCTCATATTTGTTCGAATTATCGTTTTATCGCCGGTTTACTTGTTTGTTTCTTTAATTAAATTCATATAACCGTCTGTGAAAACGGCTGAGATTCTATATGGACATATTCCACCCGTTTTCTTTCTTGGCTTTGATTGGTCGCTTGTTCTAAGTCGCAACCTGATTGGCTCGTTGACACACTCCTACGTCACCCTAGAAACCAAACCAGTGGGAGTCCTGATTACACCCGTTTTGAAGTGAACAGTCGGTGTTTGTGGTACAACAAAATTGTGTTTTGCAACATGTAGCGTATGTGTGTTAAATATTATCAGTATTACATAACATGTAGGCTACTCATAGCGTGCTAATGGTATTGAAAATGGGGAAAAAAGGATTTGGGCGTCCTTGAATGTCTCCTTAGTCGCAATATTATCATCAAACCAAATGATAAAAAGGTTAATTTATGCGAAGGTTATGGAAAAGATTGTAGTCTTTTGGTAAAACATGAAGGAACTCTGTCTAACGATACCAACACTTGATTTGATGCGGGTGAAGTGTTGATAACTGAAATAAAAGTTACTTTTCATTAAGGATCATGTTCCTATATTTCTTATCAGCACTAATACTGCTAATACTGAAAAACGTGTCTATTAATCTATTTTTTCATGCAGCATCATTAATACAAACGATATGTCAATGCTTGAGGTTCAGTTTGTTTAATTCATGTATTAAACAAATGAATTGGAGCAAAACCATACAGCATATTAAGTAGAACTTGTTCTGGACTTCATTTTCAAATATTTCCTTTTACAGGAAGAACTTGGCCGTCTGATCCCATTCAGAGCAAGATTCAACTAAATCAGAACAGGACTGTCTGTTTACTTTCTCCAACCTCCAGAAAGTGCTCCAGCCTTAATAGCTTCATTGTTTCTTTGTTCTAATCCGGCAGGACTTCTGCCAGAATGTCCAGCGCTCATACAGGACATCCTTCGTTCAGTGGTTTTCTAATAAACTGAAGGTGTTTATCTGTTCTTTGAATGTGTTCTAGCTCTTGATTCCTCATCTTTCTTTCTAAAACACTGGTTGGTGTTTTTCTCTGCATGTTTGCAGTTGGTGAAGGTGAGCCTCCAGCTCCACATACTCTAGTCTTCATATACTCCACACACTTGTGTGTACTTTCCAGCAAACCAAGGTGTCCAGGACCTACGGTGCGAGTCCAGTCACATTCAGACCCTGGAGACTGCAGGGCAAACAACCAAGCCCACCCCCTGGCATCCACTGAGAAACCTATCCTTTTACATATAGCCAAGTGATTCCTAATTCTGGTCCTTAAATAGTTCTGTGGTCTACAGGCAAGGAAACACTCATTAAACATTATGAAGTTATAGCATCTTAGACAAGAGTGAATGTAGGATCTTGCTTCCTGAGCAGGAAAGTTCTATTGGCATGGCATCCTCTGACAACCGATGGAGAGGGAGAGTTATTGGAGAAACAGCTTGGGTGGAGCCAAAGAGGAGGAACATCTTAGTGTGGGACTGGAATGGAATACCATCTTGGTGTGTGGGCTGGAACTGGTACCAGAACATGATCTCAGAGAGAAAAGAGAATATGTAGTTAGTTATTGTTAAGTTACTATTAACTATAAGAGCATAGCTAAAAAGGGAAGAACAGGAAGGTGTCACATCCAAGAGGGTTCAAATGAGACATCGGCCACCCAGCAACCAACAAACCTGAGCGAAGAGGACAGCAACCCAACATCCCAGACCAAAAGTAATTGATCCAGCCTTATCCAGTACAATACTTTATAAAACAAACCTATATGTCAATGGCAAATACGGAGACATTTTCAATCATCCCAGCCATGAAATAATCCTCTGCCCCTGGTCTGCTACGACTCTATACATATCCCAAAGACAAACCAGGCCAAGGAAGCTGTGCAGTCTCCATGACAACCGGTTGGAATGTTGGGGCCGTCATCAGCATGCATGTCCACATCTCAGCTGCTCGCTCTCGTCGATCAGTCCCTCCATTGAGACGTCTCCCTTCAGAAATAGCACTCGGCAAATCAGGCGCAGATGTGCATCTCCCTCCACAAGAAATCCGCAACAAGTCCGGTTCTGGAAAAGTCGGAAGACAGGAACAAAATGGAAAAAGTGGGGCACTTCAGGCCAGTGTTTGTTGGCACGGTGTTACTATACATGCCATGAGTGGGCAGGAAGGGGCATTTTGTCTAACGAAGCTCAGACAGCACAAATATAGTACAGTTAACTCAATATATGCAATTACGGCCAACAAAATAGACCACTGTGTTTACACAATGCTCTACATTAACCTAAAAATCTGATCAATTATTAAAATTGAATGATCACCTTCCAGATCATACACTAGCCCAGACCTGACTCGTATGGCAGAGTGGCGAAAAGTGGCAAACATTCACTTTAACATCCAAGGTCTTAAGGATTACAATAGAAAATAATCTGTTTTATGTACAGTGGTAGCTCGGTTCTTGCTGTTAATTCGTTCCAGAAAACTGAAAACGACAAGTACCAAGAAAAATTTTCCAATAAGGAATAATGTAAATTGAATTAATTCGTTCCAGAAACCCAGAAAATCCACACTTCATAATGCATTATACAGTGGTGTGAAAAAGTGTTTGCCCCCTTCCTGATTTCTTATTTATTTTGCATGTTTGTCACACTCAAGTGTTTCTGAACATCAAACCAATTTAAATATTAGTCAAAGACAACACAAGTAAACACAAAATGCAGTTTTTAAATGAAGGTGTTTATTATTAAGGGAGAGAAAAATCCAAACCTACATGGCCCTGTGTGAAAAAGTGATTGCCCCCTAAACCGTAAATAACTGGTTGGGCCGCCCTTAGCAGCAACAAACTGCAAAACCAAAGTGTTGTGATAACTGCAGTGAGTCTCTTACAGCTTGTGGAGGAATTTTGGCCACTCATCTTGCAGAATTTTGTAATTCAGCCCACATTGGAGGGTTTCCAGCATGCAAAGACTTTTAAGGTCATGCCACAGCATATCAGTAGGATTCAGGTCATGACTTTGACAGGCCCACTCAAAAGGCTTTATTTTGTTTTCTTCAGCCATTCAGAGGTGGACTTGATGGCTTGCGGTCGTGTTTTGGATACTTGTCCGCTGCAGAAACCAAAGGTTGTCTCAGCTGAGGTCACCAACAGGATGGCTGGAATTCTCTTAAGGATTTTTTTGGTGGCAGCAGAAGTCATAGTTCCATTATCACAGCAAGCCTTCCAGGTCCTCAGCAGCAGAACAGGCCCCAGACCATCACACTACCACCCCAATATGTTATGCTGCTATAATGATCTGTTTATGTGAAAGGCTGTGTTACTTTCTACTCCAGATGTTTTAATGGGAAACACATCTTCTAAAGAGTTCACTTTTGCCTTGTCAGTCACAGAAGTTTTCCCAAAAGTTTGGGGATCATCAAGAGTGTTCTGGAAGAACTGAGACGACTTTAATGTTCTTTTGCTCAGCAGGGTTTTTTGTCTTGGAACTCTGCCATGAAGGCCATTTTGCCCAGTCTCTTTTCTTATGGTAGAGCATGAAAAACACTGCCTTACCTGAGGCACGTGAGGCCTGCAGTTCTTTGGATGTTGTTGTGGGGGTTTTGTGACCTCTTAGATGAGTCATCGCTGCGCTCTTGGGGTAATTTTGGTCGGCCGGCCACTCCTGGGAAGGTTCACCACTGTTCCATGTCTTCTCCATTTGTGGATAATGGCTCTCACTGTGGTTCTCTGGAGTCCCAAAGCTTTAGAAATGGCTTTATAACCCTTTCCTGACTGATGGATCTCAATGACTTTCTTTCTCAATTGTTCCTGAATTTCTTTGGATCTCGGCATGATGTGTAGCTTTTAAGGATCTTTTGGTGTACTTCACTTTGTCAGGCAGGTCCTATTTAAGGGATGTCCTGGTTGAGATTTGGTTTGGATTTTTTTCTCCCTTAATAATAAACACCTTCATTTAAAAACTGCATTTTGTGTTTATTTGTGTTGTCTTTGACAAATATTTAAATTGGTTTGATGTTCCGAAACACTTGTGTGTGACATGCATGCAAAATATAAGAAATCAGGAAGAGGGCAAATACTATTTCACACCACTGTAGGCATTAATGGAGTTGTATTGTACAGGTGCTCCCTGATTTACGATGGGGATACGTTCCATACGATCCATCATAAGTTAAATGTATCCTGAACTGATGAATTTAATGTAGTCTATCGTGTACAGTGGGGCAAAAAAGTATTTAGTCATCCACTGATTGTGCAAGTTCTCCCACTCATAAAGATGAGAGAGGTCTGTAATTTTCATCATAGCTACACTTCAACTATGAGAAAGAAAATGAGGGAAAAAAATCCAGGAAATCACATTGTAGGATTTTTAAAGAATTCAACTGTAAATTATGGTGGAAAATAAGTATTTGGTCAATAACAAAAGTTCAACTTAATACTTTGTAACATAACCTTTTTGGGCAATGACAGTGCCAATCAGTGGCTGACTAAATACTGTTTTTGCCCCACTGTATCATAGTGGAGCCAATTACACATTAACACTTACAATAGCCTACATTAAGCCAAAATTATTAATACCAAGCTTATTTTATAATAAAGTGTTGACAAATCTCATGTAATTTAGTGAGTAATGGATTGAAAGTGAAAAGCAAAAGCAGAACACTTACTCTATTCGTGAACTCCCTAGCCTGTGTTCCTTTCTTATTAGGACCCATTGTGACTTACTTGCACTGAGAATATTGTACTGTAGATGGAAAAATAAAGAAAAACATGATAAACATAGCAGAGATCTTCACTGAGCAATGGCTATTGTGAATGTGAATCTGAATCACTGTGCACTGAATCATAAATCAAGAATCGAGTTTTGGATGTATTGAGTCACACAGCTCAAATCATACAGGTTTAATTGAGTACCAAGCAAAGTCAAAATGCTATGTGCAAAGTATCTAAACTACCATTAGACTATGGTAATGTCCGGTCAAATATCCTTTACTTAGATTTGCAAACCATTTTCAAATAAGGTCCCAGGCGTCTAATGAACTAACCCTTGGGAATGATTCTATAGGACTCAGGGGTCAAAGGACGATAGGATGGGCAGGCTAAATTAAGACCAATTTCAACTGGCCTCTCGGTGGCCCCAGGGTCCATAGGTCTTCCATCAACAGACTGGATTAGAATCGGCCAGTACCACACGAGATCATGAATTAGACTTTTTTTCCGCAATTGCTCAACTCCAGCACCCTGACAACTCAAACAAGTCTGCGGTGACATATCCTGTCGGAACCCGCCCCATTTCCCACGCTCACTCGGTGAGCCTCCATTCAAAGAAAGAGCTGAACTTTCACCCCATAACCCACGGTTTCCAAACAACGCTACACAGGGGGAGGGCTCCGGTAAGGAGGCATTCCACAATTCAGCAGTGCTTCACGCCTTTCCTTACCGCACCACAGATGCACAGCAGGGGAGAAACCAATAAATCAGAGGTGAGGACGTCAGACAGAATGCAATGTATGGTCGGTAGCGGAGTTTAGTGGTCCCTGAGCTTATGTAGTTCTACAATTACAGGACTGTAGTCCCTCTGTTCGCATAAATGCTTTGTTTGTGTCCCCATTTACTCTGTTCTCTTAATGGTCAGGACCCCCACAGGACCAGCAAAGATCAGGTCCCTATTTGCTGACTGGTATGAGTGGTTTCAGACACAGCAGTGCTGCTGAGTTTTAAACTTACCACTGTGTCACTGCTAGACTGAAAATAGTTCAACCAGGCCACTCGCATTTGAACATTTCTGATGGATTTTAATCATTATACAGTGGGGCAAAAAAGTATTTTAATTAGCCCACTGTATGGCAAGTGCTCCTACTTAGAAAGATGAGGAGGTCTGTCATTTATCATAACAGGTACACTTAAACTATGAGAGACAAAATGGAGAAAAAAAAATCCAGCAGTAAATCAGACTGTAGGATTTTTAAAGAATTTCATGTAAAATATGTTGGAAAACTAAGTATTTTGGCACCCACAAAAGCAGCAAGATTTCTCTCACGAGGGCATGTAACTTATTTAAGAAGCTCTTCTGTAACCTGCATTTAATGTCACCTGTTTGACCTGGTTATCTGTTATAAAAGACACCTGTCCACAGCCTTAAAAATCGACTCCAAAACTGCAACCCAATGGCCAAGGACCAAAAAGAAGCTGTCGAAAGGAACCAGGAAGAAAAACTGTAACCGCACCAGGCTGGAGAAGAGTGAATCTACATAGGCAACAGGTTGGTGTGAATAAATCAACTGTGGGAGCAACTTGTAAAGAAAATGGAAGACATACAAGACATTGATTAATCTCCCTACGATCTTGGAGGAAAATCATGCTTTGGGCGCTGTTTTTCTGCAGAGGGGACAGGACGACACTATCCAGTGGTAGGGAAGAATGAAAGGGGCCATGATAGTGAGCGATTTTAAGCCAAAACCTCCTTCCATCAGTGAGAGCACTGAAAGAGATTGGAACGTGGCTGGGGGGGCTTCCAGCAGGACAATGATCCCAAACACACGCTCGGGAAACGAAGGAAGGGGCTCCGTAAAAGCATAATTTCAGGATCCGCAGTGGCCGAAGCCAGTCTCCAGACCTCAGCACCATTAGAACATCTTGTGGAGGGAGTTGAAAGGTCCGTGTTTCCCCGAAAACATCAAACTGCTCTAGAGGAGATCTTGCATGGAGGATGGCCAAAATACCAGCTACCAGCTGTGTGCCAACCTGTGTGAAGGATTTACAGGAAAACGTTTGACCCTGTCATTGCCAAACAAAGGTTTTGTTACAAAGTATTGAGTTGAACTTTTGTTATTGACCAAATTAATTTTTTCCACCATGATTTACAATTAAATTTCTTTATAAAAAATCCTACAATGTGATTTCTGGATTTCCTTTACTCATTGTGTCATCATAGTTGAAAGTGTAGTATGTGAACAGCTACAAGAACTCTCTCATCTTTCTTAAGTAGGAGACTTGCACCAATCAGTGGCTGACTAAATACTTTTTGCCCCATTGTATTTATGTTAAAGTGCCCGGACAGTGAAAGAAAGTCTTTTTCAGTGTTCCAGGTAGTTAGTAACGTTTTTAAATTATCTCACATACATTACATAACAATACATACATATCTTAAATTTGCAATTGCACCACTGTGCAAGACTGTTTAATACAGTTAAATTATTTACCGATAAATGGCGCCACCCACTGTTGATTTCTGGAAGCAGAGCGTGAACCCCAACCCTCAGATACAGTAGGAACTGCCATAGAAAGCACCGACGAGATATTTTAGGAAATCGAGCACGATCCATACAACCATTCCCAAAAAGGAAGAGCCATGAAAGAAAGCTTCAAAGGTCTATGGGATTAGTCCATGACATCAGTGTCATCTCAGCAGTGCAATGCCTATGATGGACTGGCGACCCAGTCATGGAATGCTTACCTTTTCGAAGGTAGCACAATCTTAAGAATAATTAGGAATCAGCCAGATCAAGGATGCATCTTAGAGGTAGCTGAATCCCAAACCAACTCCGTCACGTATGACGGAAGCAAAGGCACAGATGGTATGATTCGTTTCCAGTTGTACATGACAGATCGCTGTGCCAGACATGCAAGTGGGATGTGTGAGGGCAGAAAATGGAAGCATAGAACGATGAACCACGTACACCAAATGCTCCACATTCCCCTCCCTATACAGAACCTCTATACCTGCCACAGAGATGACACTTCTGGTCTAGTGGGTTGGAAGTGACATGCTGGAGGAGAATGCTACACCTTTCCATGGGTGGAAGTGCTATAGACGCTGACGCACCAATAGCAGGAAGTTGGATTTCACTGAGAAGCTGCCAACTTGATACCCATCAACTCCTGCCCTATGAGTACAGTGCTGGGGGTTTGGATTACCCAGCTGAAGATTGATGGGCACTCGGCCCAAGTTAACTTCAATTAAGAGCATGAAATTAAGCAAAATTCGCCAATGGTGTTTGACCCTTTTTACCGCCATTGACTGTTCTGGGAACTTCAAGTCAGTAGCGCATTACTGTAACTAGGAAAGAGCACCATCTAGTGGCCAAGAGTAAAATCTTCTAATCTCATTAATACAGCACAAGGATGACATCCGAAGGAACCATTTCTGAAAATGGTCGACACTAAAGCAGTTTTAGATGAGGCAGCGGCAAACTGAAGGTCATGCTCAAGTGTCAAAACAACCACAGGCTGGCTGTGCAATTTCCAAAGTGGAAAAATTCACCATTTAATTACAGTACTGTGGAAGTCTTAAGCCACCTTTAGATTAGATATACCATTGTATTAGCAATCCTAGTCTCCATTAGAATACAGCAATAGCAGCATCTGGCAGCTTCATCAGGTTGCCAAGTTGACCCTTTTAGGGTTTTAAATGAAGATCAGTGAAAGGAGTAATGGTGTGACTCCTTGCAAGTTTAAAATTCACTGCAATTGTTGATAACTGTATACACAATCATTGCTAAAGCAAATCTAATGTGGCCTCAGACATTTGCACAGTACTCTACATACAAATCTAAAAGTTGTTAAAGTTCTGCAGGTCAACCAAGTGTAAAACAAGAAGCAAGACTAAAGCAAACAATGCTCAAACACCTTTATTGTGCCCAATCTGAAAACTTCACAACTGCAAGTACACACTCAGCAGACCACAATGAGGTAGAATAAAAAACAGCAGCTGGGCTTGACAGGCTCAGCATGGAATAAGATGGAGAAATGAGTCTGGGTTCTGCATTTGATCTCAAGTTACACAAGCTGCTAACAGTCCAGAGGTCGGAAAAATCAAGCGACCTCTGCATTTGGTCTAAGGCTCCGAAGGTACATTCAAGTGAAGTTTGGATTTCCATTCAGCAAGCTGCTGTTGCTAACTTCAGGGTCTCACCCATAGCAATCCTTGCTGACGGTCAAAACTAGGTGATTAAAAACCTACCCCATTTCCAAAGTGCAAATTAAAAAGTGCAACAATAAAACTGTGCAATCTATGGCCATTCGCATTTGATTAAACACGGAGAGTTGATTCGAAAAAACTTGATGCAACCCAGTAAAAGCAATGCCTCCTCGTGGCACGCGCTAAAAATGATCTGGGTTGGTGAGAGCAATGTTACACACAAACCCCTTGTTTCGATGAACAGAAAGCCAGACAAGGGAGGAAAAACTCCAATGGTTTTTTTTTTGGAGGAAGCAAAAAAACAAAAAACAAAAACAAAAAAAAACCCTGAGCAAAATTAAAAAGTTGAGTTAAATTTGTTTAACCTTTCTCCATGTCATGACTTAAAACCGTTTTATGTAAAAATTAGTAAAAAAGAACTGCGTAAAATGTATGGAAGATGAAGATTGGCTTTCATTATTGGTCTGTGCCAGAAGTAAAACGCCCCCACTAACTGCAATGGGAAATGCAGCTAGAAAGGAATGGAAACCAATTCAAAAAGGCACTGTGTGGCTTCGGTTAGTTTAAACATGAAATTTGCCATGACTATCCACCAAAAAAAACATCAACTTAATACTCGAGGGGAGAAATCCTGAAGGACAAAGAAAAAAAAAAAAGAAAAGAAAATAAATCTGAACCATGGCCTTAATCTCACCCCAAAAACCTAGGGGGACTTTCAAAAATCTGTGGGCCCCTGCAAACCCATCAAATCACTGTGCAAAGTGCCAAAGTGAACAAGCCAAAAAAAAAAAAGTGCCAAAGAACTTTCTACAGCGATTACGCAAACCCACGTCCCCGGGGATGCCTGCTGCAGGCCTGGCGCTGGAACTGTGGTGCAGTGCAGGCAAGAGCGCGGTGATGCCGCGCCGAGCGAATGCCTTTAGCTCGAGTCCCGGTTCTTCTGGTTGCGCATTAGCGGGCGGTGGTTGCTCAGGACGTCCATGGAGTGCTGCCAGTGCCAGCATGAGCGACAGTAGTACTTGAAGCAGGCCTGTACAGGATAAGATGGGCATCAGACCACATTTGAAACCCTGGTCTAACTGAAGTCCAAACATATCAGCCTGAGAGGGGTCATTAAGTTTGCTTTGGTTAATTGTATGCCATTTGTGTAATTTTAAGATTGATGTTCAAATTGTCATAGTTTTAAAGTGGTGAGAGAAACAAGACAAGTTTAATGCAACAAATAGCCATCTGCTTTACTCACTGACCACTCAAAGGAACCCTAATTGATAGCACGAATCAGCCATCCATATAAAATGCATCCTTGTAGGCCGCCAAGTAGTCCCAATATTAATCCATCTCAGAGCCACTCCAGTTCCTCACCTGGTCTCTGCAGAAGAAAGGTCCAGGTTGGCGGCTGCACACCTGACACATGGAATCTTCCAAATACGGGTCAATCTGGACCTAAAAATTAACATGACTTGAGAAGACTTGAGACATGATAAATTTCAACACAACTGTCAGGAATTTCCATTGGCATAAATGACAACGAAGGATTACTGCAGCAAATTAATGCTACACCTGCCCTAACCAAGCAAATGTTTCCATTTTTCTTAGAGTAATTGAGGACCCAGAAAAGTGAAAACTGCCAGGTTTTCCCAACATCCTAAGAAAATGTAACAAAATGGTTTACCAAACTAAAATAAACACACTACATTAACCAAGTTAAACACCAGGCTCTAAATGAAATGAAAAGCCATTTGTAAATGACACCTTTGTACAACAGCACACGATTTGAGATTCAAGTCAAATCAGTTACATTAACGTCACAGGCAGAGAGAACTAAGCCATGCTCTGGAGGGATTGTTTATGTAAATGGGTTTTGGTTGGAAATACCTTCTTGGTGAATTTTGGGGTCTTGATTTCCACAAACGCAGCACTCACAGCCTTCAGGTAACTGCGGTGGTTGTTAAAGGTCACACGTCCAGACCCTAAGAGGGTGTGGGGGAAATGGAATAGGTTTGTTATATCCCAAACACGTGTACTAGAACCTGGACTACTGAAACCACAGTTGTTGCAGCTCACCAATCGGGTATTTATGCTTATCGGTGTCAATCCCCGCGTACATGACTCCTCCAAACAGGTCATTCATGATACTGGCCAGGGCCTCGGCATTAAGCATGCCATGCAGAGCTCCCACAAACACCGTGTTACTGGGGTCCAGTCTTTGGGAGGAGCAGTGCACGTAGTTGCTGTCTGAGATCACCCATGGGATTACCTGCACCTGGAGAACAGAGGGGGAAAGGAAAGCAATGTCTTCTTTAAGCATGTCGTTTTGCTTGTGCATGAAAGCAGCATCTTCACCAATTTTGCTTATGACAGTTTTATAAGACGCAGATGTTTCCCAACCTGGCACTTACCAGCAGTAGCTTACTAAGAGGTAGCCTCTGGACCAAGAGAACTGACTGCACTATAGGCAAAAGTTTGGACACCCCTTCTAACTGAACTCCATTTAAGCAACACTGCCTCGTGACCTCAATCCAAAGTATACATTCCTGGATTCTCCATAGAGTGGCAGAAGAATGGGCTGGACTGATACTCCAGTGCCTCAATGCCAAAAATGGGTGTCCTTTGTACCCTGCTGTCTAAAGTCCAGAGAGAATTGGTTTGCTAACTTAAAGAACTTGGACAGAACCTTGACCTTAACGCTTAAACGTACTGGAATGCCAAGAGAGTCGGAGCTTACTGTCGAACATCAAAAGCCAACCTCTGTCATGTTCCACAATGTCGTCTAAAGCCCTTTTAGAAAGGTTTTTACAATAGCACAGGTGGGGAAAGCTTTATACCAACACCCATGATTTGGATGTACAGTTTGGGTGGCCACAAACTGTATAGTGTAACGAAGACAAGATTTGGGTTCAAATAAGTGGATTATGCACAGGTGGAACAAGCTGACTGGGGTCCTTCGGTAGGCATACTTTTAGAACGCCAAGTCATCCCAACAGCACTAAAGTTTATAGCTCTACTTTAAATACTTTTTTGCCCCACTGTAGTTTCCTTAATCAGCCACTGATTGTGCAAGTTCTCCTGCTTAGAAAAAATTAGAGTAGTCTGTAATTTATCATAGGTACACTTCATCTAGGAGACATAAAAAAAAAAAAAAAAAATATATATATATATATATATATATATAAAAAAACACATACTAGGATTTTAAGAACTTAATTGGAAATCATGGTGGAAAGTAAGTATTTGGTCACCCACAAATAAGCAAGATTTCTGGCTCATATATATAAAAAAACAACATACTAGGATTTTAAGAACTTAATTGGAAATCATGGTGGAAAGTAAGTATTTGGTCACCCACAAATAAGCAAGATTTCTGGCTCTCACAGACCTGTAACAACTTCTTTAAGAAGCTCTTCTGTCCTCCACTCGTTACCTGTATTAATGGCACCTGTTTGACCTCGTTATCTGTATAAAACGACATCTGTCCACAGCCTCAAAACAGTCAACACTTCAAACTCAACCATGGACCAAAACCAAAGAGCTGTCGAAGGGACACCAGGAAGAAAATTGTAGACCTGCACCAGGCTGGGAAGAGTGAATCTACAATAGGTAAGCAGGTTGGTGTGAATAAATCAACTGTGGGAGCAATTGTAAAGAAAATGGAAAGACCATACAAGACCATTGATATCTCCCTCGATCTGGGGCTCCACGCAAGATCTCATCCTGTGGGGTCAAAAAATGATCATGAGAACGGTGAGCAAAAATCCAAGAACTACACGGAGGGACTGATGAATGACCTTCAGAGAGCTGGGACCAAAGTAACAAAGGCTATCATCAGTAACACCACTACACCAAGAGGGACTCAGATCCTGCAGTGCCAGGCGTGCCCCCCTGCTTAAGCCAGTACATGTCCAGGCCCGTCTGAAGTTTGCCAGAGAGCATATGGATGATTCAGAAGAGGATTGGGAAACTATCATGTGGTCAGATGAAACCAAAATAGAACTTTAGTAAAAAACTCAACTTTGTTCATGTTTGGAGGAAAGAAGAATGCTGAGTTGCACCATACCTACTGTGAAGCATGGGGGATGGAAAACATCATGCTTTGGGGCTGTTTTTCTGCAGAGGGGGCAGGACGGACTGATCCGTGTTAAGGGAAGAATGAACGGGGCCATGTATCGTGAGATTAATCCAAAACCTCCTTCCATCAGTGAGAGCATTGAAGATGGAACGTGGCTGGGTCTTCCAGCATGACAATGATCCCAAACACACCGCTCGGGCAACGAAGGAGTGGCTCCGTAAAAAGCATTTCAAGGTCCTGGAGTGGCCTAGCCAGTCTCCAGACCTCAACCCCATAGAATGTTTGTGGAGGGAGTTGAAAGTCCATGTTGCCCCAAAACATTCACTGCTCTAGAGGAGACCTGCATGGAGGAATGGGCCAAAATACCCAGCTACAGTGTGTGCAACCCTGGTGAAGACTTACAGGAAACGTTTGACCTCTGTCATTGACAACAAAGGTTATGTTACAAAGTATTGAGTTGAACTTTTGTTATTGACCAAATACTTATTTCCAACCATAATTTACAATTAAATTCTTTAAAAATCCTACAATGTGATTTCCTGGATTTTTTACTCATTTTGTCCTCTCATAGTTGAAGTGTAGCTATGATGAAATTACAGACCTCTCATCTTTCCAAGTAGGAGAACTTGCACAATCAGTGGCCGACTATACTTGTTTTGCCCCACTGTATCCCTTTCGTACCCCTTTTTGTATTCCCTTTCCCATGAAGGGGTGCACAGTCAAGCAATACTGAAGGGACATAATTCTGAGAGTTGAAGGGTGAAAACCAGCTGATCCAGATGGAAAATTAAATTGCATCCAGACCAGGTGGTAATTGAGGCATCTTAAGCACATGCTCCATTTATTGGAGATAATTCAAAGGCCTGCATGCTTACATCCTTGCAGCGCATCCTCCTGCTGGACATTTTGAAGTAGTACTCGCTGTAGCCCTCAGGATGCAGGAGATCCTGAGTACAGCCCTGCAGCAGAGCACGCACTGACTTCTCCAACTCAAACACCAGGTACACGTAACCTAGGATGAAAAAAAAGCCTCAGCTACTGCAGACAGAATGCCTATCTGAACTGATTTTAATGTTATCCATTCATACACATGCAATGTAAGCCCAGGAAAGTTTACTTTGTGCAGGAGCTAGTTTAATCACAACTCCATCATAACCCATCCAGACACTGCTTTGCCAAGCAATAAAAACCAAGGACCCAAATACTAAGCAAGTCAATGAGGCGGCGATTGGGCGACTTTACATGATATCCTGGATTGTAGCTCCTACACAAAACTACTATATATAGAAATTAGGGCTGTCAGAATTCAACTAAAAATGGCATTTTTGCTTGCTTGATGACCCTAAAGCCTTCTGTAAAACACTGGTTCAGCTGAATGCATGTATTACCCAATTCAGGATAAGTTATCTTGGTACATATACCAAGGTAAAATATTCAAGCTATTCAAAACTAAAATCAAGCCAACCACTGACATTCAAAACGCCTTGAATTGTAATTCATACAAATTGCAAAACATTGAATAAGTGAGACCTTTACACTGGAATTACGATCAATGACACCTTGTTTTAAAACCACTGCTCTAGGCAAGTGTCTACCAAATGTATAAAGAATGGTGAACACAGGCTATAAAAGGTCATGTGACTACACATCCTTCATAGGATCAGGCAGCAAAAATAATGGCCATTTAAAACCACTGGTGTCGATACCAACTGACAACCCCATTAAAACCAAACAAACCTTGGATATTTGGGGACATTGTGAAAATTGTACACCTTAAAAAAACCAAACCATGCACTTTTTGCCATGCTGTGTTCTAGTAAAACCCACATTGTGACCTAGAACCAGTGCTTCTCACCCAACGGTTAGTGGCAGCCTCCTCCAGTGCAATGGAATAAGTTCAATAACCTACCTACTGGATTACCTTTTGGCATGTTACCTTTAGGAGGGCAGCGAGGATGCTTTCCATCCTTACCAGGCCACTCCACACTGAGCGGGCCGTAACAGTTAAACGTGTTAATCAGTCCGGCTGAAAGGACAGAGAGCAAACTCGGTAAACAATAACAGCAACGTCTTGGGAAAACCTTCAGCATTTTAAATTTCAGCCACTCACCCTCGGTGATGTCCCATGGAACTCCTCCCAAGAAGACCTTGCAGGAGTACACAGGATTTTTGTAGTTCCTAGAGGGAAGCTGTCCGCTCCATGTAAATGTGGCTTCGTTAATTGCTGTTTTTTTTAAGGACGACAGAAGACGCAATTACCTCCACTCAAGACTCTGATGCAAATTCATTGAATGCCTTTTCAGAAAACCTCACCAACTGTGCTTTGAGCACTATTCTGTCTGTGCTGACTGCAGTGCTCAACCAAAAGCTGACAACCTGAAAAACGTGGTTTGCTTCTAAACATGGCAACACAGGCCTCGCTTTGGTTTCATGGGACATTTACGGACCAAAATATAAAACCACTGCATGTGCAGCTGGCTGTGAAATTGCACCCATTTCAGCCACGTCCACTTCTGACTTAGAAATTTGAGAACAACCCTTCAAATTATGCAGTCAAGTGTGAAAAACCACCCAAATATCAGTTTAACAAAAGCTGCCAAAGCTGCAATGCAAAATGTTGACCGGAAAGGGTTTCGAATAAAGTCCTGATTCCATTCTGTCTGATCAAACCAAAAATGTATCGTTACATTCAGACACGATTTATCAGTCGATCTGTCTGAATGCAACTTAACATACCTAAAGTGAAAATTAATAAAATGCAGCCATAAAATTGTACAGCTGTAAAACTCCATTAAAAGCACAATTTGCTTGCTTTACTCCAATTGTGGTGGCCTACACCCTCAAGTTTCAACTAGTGGATGAAGTGTCGCATTATCATCTGCCGAAATTCCATTAACGTGCACAACATTTGCAAAACTTGAGGGAACCCGGCTTACACCAACGTCCAGTTTCACAGAACATGTGGACATTAAGACTATTTAAGCCCAATACATCACTGGATATCAAGGCAAATAACTTCTTACTGCTGT
Organism: Ancistrus triradiatus; assembly: GCA_025084515.1. Lineage (NCBI taxonomy): Eukaryota > Metazoa > Chordata > Actinopteri > Siluriformes > Loricariidae > Ancistrus > Ancistrus triradiatus. The sequence continues at coordinate 171,041 of JAJAGP010001135.1, forward strand.
AATGCCTAGGTTGGGCTCAGTGGAGAAACCTGAAGCTGTACCAGTTAGTCACCAGAACCTAAGGACCCTACAGATAAGCTACAGCTCCTAGTCAAGTTCATTTAAAGCCGCTTTGCCTACCTGCAGCCTGTCTGTGCAGACGAGCCTCTCGCTCAATGCTGAACGGGCCGTCGGGGGTTTCCAGGAGGTCCCAGTTGGGCCAGACCGAGGCTCCAGGCCAGCGGCGGGAGACGCTGCTGCTCGGGGGAGCGCTGGGTGGAGGAGTCAGGGGCGAGCTGTCGTGATCCATACGGGAACCTAGGCTGAGCTTCAGTGGGTCTTTTTGCATGCCGGACATAAAGGGCATGGATGTGGAGATCCTCAAAGACGACTGAACAAAGAAAGCAACACATAAATGGAACGAGGGTGAGAATTAATATTTATACGTCAGTACGTCCAAGTGTATACATGGGAACACCCTCCGAACACCTGATCCAATCAATCTTGTTGCCATAACCCGTAGCAAAATCAATCTCAATTTCAAAAATGCCAGCGCTGTGGTAGATATCCAAATATCCAAAGCATAAAGCCATTTGAGGCACCAGCTCACCAGCAGGTCTGAAAGATGATCCGAGCCAGAGCTGAAGCCACTGGTCTCCGAGTCCACAGGGCTGTTGGAGTGCGAGCCGAGCAGGGACCGTGAGTTCAGATGCGCAAAGGCTGGAAACTTCTCCAGGAAATCTGAAGTTCCCGTGTTGGACTCGTTTGGGCTGAAGCCTTGAGGCTTGTTTAGGAGCTGGCCTAGTGGGTTTCCCAACATCCCAAGCACTGAAAAACAGTAACAATGCAAAACTAGTACAACAACTACCAACAGCACCATTAGATAGTAGGGATATCGGTGTGAAAAAGGGACGCCAGTTGGATTGTGTTTTTGCAGCTAAAGCACTTGAATTGTGTGAACACCAGAGGGAGCAATCATGATTTTGAATGGTTATTCTTCAAAAAAAAGAAGTTCCCCAGCTAAAGTTGAAGCCACAGCATTTTAAACCTCTGTTCCTAGTACTGTTACAGGGAACCAATTTTGTTTAACATACAAGAAAGTGTGCATTGTACTGTTTGCACTTAGGAAAAAAGTAATTGGCAACGATACACAATATGAAATTCAAGATTATAGATTTTACACTTGATAAGATTCCTTTTCTGACATGTAAACAATGCAAAATTCACATTTAAGTTGAAACAAAGCCAACATTAAACTGCCATTAAAAGAAATTACTAGAAACTGGTTCAAAATTGGAAACAATGCTCTACAGTTATAGCATTTAGCAGACAATTGCTTGGATATCCAGAGCGACTTACAACTGACACAACCTTACAATCCAAGCAATTGTGGGTTAAGGGCCTTGCTCAAGGACCCAACAGTGGCAGCTTGGCAGAGGTGGGATTTGAACCCTGGACCTTATGGTCCATAGTCCAGTACCTTACCCGCTAGGCTACCATTGCTCCATTGTAGCTTCACCATATTAAATAACCAAGTGAACTTTGCCCTTTAATTTATGAAGGATTATTGAAAGTCTACTTTGTATTTGTTTAATTTTCCCCAAGTGTGTCCCCTGCTATTAAAATAAAAGTTAATTGGTCACCGTTTTAGGTTTAAAACAAATGCTTTGTAGCTTTGCCATATTTTAAATCAGAGTGAACGTGAAGGTTTTTCCTGAAGAAATCAAACTGTACTTTCTCTACCTTTGTAGAAAGTTTAAAATCATTTAGCTGTGTACATTTGTGGTACTTTTTCAAATTAAAAAGCTTTAAATTGGGCGAAAACTGCTTTTCTTCTTTCTGAAGAACAATTCAAAATGTGTACTTTTGTATAGCAGTTGATAATTTTAGACCCTGCAATTAAAAGTCACTAGAAACAGGTTTCAAATTAATTTACCATATTAAATGACAGCATGAAAATCCTTTCTGGAAAAAAGGTGTACTTTAATTGTATAAAATTTAACTAGATTAGTCCCCTGCAAATAATTCTTCCCAGAACGAGAAGGGTGAAGACACTGCATGATTGCACCCTCTGGTGTTCAAAAAATGCAATTACTATGGGCACTTCATGGGGTCAAGCTAAAATTTGATAGTGTTAAAATTAGTGTTACCAATTTTAATGCAATTTTGAAACCTCAGGCAACCTCCAAGATGTTAAATGATCTCCATACCAAAAAGTCTTAAGAGCAAGGCATTTATAATTTACAAACCTGACTAATTTGGTGTTAAAGTGAACTAAAAGACGTCATGTTTGCTCTTTATTTTAACATGGGCTACAAAAACTCAAGCATAACAATCAAGACAGACACCACTCACTTGAGGAGTTGCTGCCTGGGGCAGATGACTCCGAGTCCTGGCTGCTCCATGGCCTCTCCCAGCCGGATAAACTAAGTGACTGCAAGCCCAGGCCCAGCTCTGTGACATCGGGCAGAGCGCGTGATGACTCCTGCCCGTTGCTGGGGAAAAGCATCCTGCTCCGGACGACACACGGATCGGGGTCTGCACGCTCTGTAGACACAGCCGAGAGAGAAAACAAGAGGCGTGTATGCACTGCATTAGCTGCTGGGTATTCAAGCCAGATCGAATGCAGCCTCGAGTGATCAGTGGTTCCCTGCGAGCTCTGTCACAGAATGAGTCTGCAAGCTGGCGAGCCGGGCTGCGCTAGGCCGCTGCAGATGCCATGCGGTGACATGTGACCGAGGTGCCGACGGCCTCACACCCCACTGCTAATGATATCGGCTCATCTCCCGAGCTTCACTACCAGATTCCTGTCAGATTCTCAAGCTGGGCAACGGCCTTCAGAAGCTGCAGTCCTTGGACTGAGGTAGCTACAGAAGCAAAACAGAAGGTCCGCAAGCCAGGGAACAGGGATGGCAGAGCTGCCGGTGAGTCACAACTATGGCAGATGGACTCTGAAGAATGTGCGATCCGCACCATCCTCTCTAGGCTGGATGCCATCCAGAGGCTCCAGGCCTGATTCAGCAGCCTCACTGCTGCTTGACGTTGCATGACCAATGCAGCACTCGCTGAGAATTTGCATGCCTAATGCCCCAGGGCAGGGGGAGAAGAAAAAAAAAAGGGCCACACTGCCATTAGCAGAGCAGTGTCGATATGTACCAGGAACATTACTAAGGACTAGTGATAGACCGATTGGGAGAAAAATCAGCCGATATCTGCACTTGAGGCTGATGCTCAAAAACTGGAGAAAATGCAGAGAAACGTTTCTGCATTACAACTTCCAGATCAGACAGGGACTGCTGAGTAACTAAAAAGATGCAGAAAATATTCAGTGAGGGCATGGACACTTATGAGAACATGATTGCTTCCAGCCCAACTTGTTTTTACCTAGAACTGGGATTAAGCAAAAAGATGCTACCATGTACACTGCTCCAATATGGTTCTCCCAGAAACAGGAAGATGCCATTACCTGGTAATTCAAGTCCAACGAAACATTTACAGTGGTGTTAAGTATGCCTCTTCCTGATTTCCCATTTCTTTGCATGTTTGTCACAAGTTTTTCGGAACATCAAACCAATTTAAATTAGTCAAAGACAACAACAAAACAAATGCAGTTTTTAAAAATGGTGTTTAAGGGAGAAAAATCCAAACCCACACTGCCCAGTGTGAAAAAGTGGTTTATCACACCTGAGTTCACTGTCTCTAGCCACACCCAGGCCTGATTATTGCCACACCTGTTCTCAACCAGGACATCACTTACATAGGACCTGCCTGAAAGTGAAGTACACCAAAAGATCCTTAACAGCTGCACATAATGCCGAGATCCAAAAAAAATTCAGGAACAACTGAGAATAAGTAATTGTGATCCATCAGTCTGGAACGGGTTCTAAAGCCATTTCTAAAGCTTTGGGACTTCAGCAAACCACAGTGAGAGCCATTATCCACAAATGGCAAAGACATGGAACAGTGATGAACCTTCCCAGGAGTGGCCAGCTGAACAAATTACCCCAAGGCCTCACTTGCCTCACTTAAGGTCAGTGTTCATGCCTCCACCATAAGAAAGACTGGACAAAAATGGAGTTCCAAGACGAAAACCACTTCTGAACAACAACAAAAAATAAAATTAAAGCTCGTCTCAGTTCTTCCAGAACACATCTTGATGATCCCCAAGACTTTTGGGAAAACATTCTGTGGACTGACGAGACAAAAGTTGAACTCTTTGGAAGGTGTTTCCCATTACATCTGGTGTAAAAGTAACACAGCAGTTCAGAAACCGAACATTATAGCAGCAGTAACATATGGTGGTGGTAGTGTGATGGTCTGGGGCTGTTCTGCTGCTTCAGGACCTGGAAGACTTGCTGTGATAAATGGAACTATGGATTCTGCTGCCACCAAAAAACCCTGAAGAACGTCCGGCCATTTGTTCGTGAACCTCAAGCTGAAATGAACACGAACTTGGGTTCTGAAGAGAAAAAGTCCTGACCTGAATCCTATGGAGATGCTGTGGCATGAACTTAACACCCTTTAATGTGGCTGAATTACAACAATTCTGCAAAGATGAAAGGCCAAAACTCCTCCACAACGCTGTAAAAGACTCACTCCAGGTTATCACAAACACTTGGTTGCAGTTGTTGCTGCTAAGGGCGGCCCAACCAGTTATTAGGTTTAGGGGGCAATCACCTTTTCACACAGGACCATCAAGGTTTGGATTTTTCCTCTTAATTTTTTTTTTTTTTTACTGCAATTTGTGTTTACTTGTCTTTGACTAATATTTAAATTGGTTTGATGTTCCGAAACTCATGTGACCAAAAAAAATAAATAAAAAAAGGAAATCAGGAAGAGGCAAACTTTCACACCACATATATATATATATATATACACACACACACACACACACACACATACATACACACATATATACACACACATAAAAAAACTTGTCCATTTAAGTTCAGTAAGTCTCTAATCAGTAGGGGGGACAAAATAAATAAATAACAAATATGGCCATTAAAAAAAGCCATATCGGTCAACAACTACTTTAAATGTTAGTTACTACACACTATTGACATACACCTACAATTCTTCTAATTGGATTCTATAGGCAGCCAGTCACAGGGGTACAGTAAGCATCTAAATTTCAGTTACCAAAATTTAGAAATAAGGCCAATATTCTCCAAGGAGGATTTTCCCCAGTTGTTTCCCCCAAAATATGCTGTCCTCAGAACAGATTAAACTAAACAGTAAATTCAAAAAGTTTCTCACTGGATATTTTATGCAGTAAAAGGCAACGTGGCCTACGCAAGAAAAAGATATGAACTTCCACATTACTGCATTCAAGAACATTATGAACTTGTATTGATCTTAAGAACCTTCTTAAGGCGGCTTTCATAAATCCGGCCCCTTGTTCTTAATCCATTTGATGGTCCATGGATAAAAATCAAAGTACATAGGATACATGGAGTAAAAAGTCAAGAGGAAGCTTGAGTGGAAGTTGGAGTTGGGGCCATTGGAGAGCTCAAAGCTCACCCACTTGTTCCATTTACCCTTTTATTTATAGGAAATTTAATACTGTAATACATTAACTTTATCACAGGAAAGTTTAATTTCCAAGATCGAGTCTGGGTCATTTATCAAGAGCTCCTGAGCACATAGATTAACAATTAGAGGCTACAAAATACATATAAACCCCCAATTGCCTTGGGTTCAAATCGACTCCACGGAGGTCTTGCAACAGTCTACTGCTATACTACACCTGCCAAACTTACACATTCAAGTCAAACTGCAGAACCAAGTTCTAGATCAAATGCTCCAAGAACTATTAGATTACCCAACATGGAGTCGCGTTTGGTCTTGGCACTGGGAGTGGTGCACACCCCGGTGAGGTCCAGAGAGTTACCCAGCATGGTGTTCATCCTGCGAAAGATGTCCGCGTTGCTGCAGGTTGACAGGGCTGGAGTCGCCGAGTCCCAATGATTGAGGTCTCTGGGATTGTCTCTCTATGACAAAGGTTGAAACAGTAGTCCTGTTAACACACCATTTAACTAAATATTGTATTGAGCATTCACTACATAAATACCAAGCTGTGAGTACATACAGATGTGCTCTGAGCAGGAAAAGCCCAAGAATTTTAAAGATGGAACATTTGATTTGGGACCATATTTACTTCTGGTTAAAGTGTACAGCTTTATATTGCATTGTGGGTATACTACATATTTGGGACTGAACATTACAGAACCTCAAGATAGGCAAGTATGTTTCAACACCACTGGCAGAATATGATAGTTGGCCTTGTTTCATATGGCTTCAGTTTTACTTCCATTAAAAATAAGTTGAGGTCTTTGGTGGGGATAAATTCTTATCCAACGCTTGAGCCAATGTTCATTTGGTGCCCTTTTCTGTACTCAAGATGTTTTACTAGTGTGGTTCCTGCTTAGGTAGGAGCGGGTGAGCTCAGCATGCACACCTGGTATAGAATGAGGCATCCATTGGTTTTTGGTCTGGTCAGGACTTGGATTAGAACATGGCTTCTTATGGGGCCTAGCAGTGGCTGCTTGACAGTTTGGATTCAAGCTCAATCCCAATCATTTACACTTAGGTCTTTATTTGCAAGACTTGGCCACTTACTGATACAATGTTACAAGTGACAATCCAAGACCTTGAGGGTTAAAACTAAATGTTTAACCTCCCCTTCAATAACTACCAGAGCTCCCAGTTATATCCCACGGCTCTGTGTTACAGATAAGTCCTACAACTAAGGTTAAGCAATCCAAAATACAGAAAACCAGCAGTTAGCAAACCAAGTATCAAAAAACTTGGCACATTTTCAGTTCTTCAAGTATGGCTTTATGGATACAGGCTAAAACCTTCACCAAAACCACCTACCAAAATCATATCACCATGTTTTGTTGGGCTATAAAACCAGTGTTCGCTGACCTGCTCACAATTTCAGACAGTTTAAAAAAAGTTTGGAAATGTTTGCTTGAGGGAAGGTTAAAACCGTGAAAATATGACCATATTACGACCGCATTTGGTTTGGCAATGTAATAGTTGAACAATTTGAGCGCATTTCTTAGGTTTTGAAGTAGTTTAACGATCATTCACAAGGTATTTTGAAAGAAAAACCCTGTGGTAACTTTATGGGGAACACTACCCGACAACGGTAAGAGAGTTTTAGTATAACAAGAGTTTAAAATTGTGCAACGGACACGTTGGGTGCAAAAACAAGCCACATGGTTTATAAAACGGACTACCTTTCTACCGCAGTCGTTGTGACATGACAACATGAACTTAGTGTAGGTTAGTATTTTGTGGGTACAATGCTGTCAGATATGAAACCCACCATGCCGAGGCCTTCTAGTAACGAACAGCAGGTCGAACCAAGTGGCAAACCGAGGTGAACCTCAGATTAAACCCTATGGCACGTTAAATGAGTGGCAACGCAAACTCTTTTTGAGTTTAACTCCATTGGCAGACCGTGCACCAAACAAAAGCTTTCTTCACGCATGCACCACAGAACCCCTGCAGAAACCTACTCACCTGAGAAAACGCCATGGTGATGATGAAACAGAATAATGTAAAACACTAACAGACTGCACACACCGCCCGCCGGAGTTTAAATGCTTTGGTGGACAATCAGGAACATCTGCTTTCACGCTGAGTGTTTGTTAACTCACGCTGCTTTCCTACTCGACCAATCAGAACGCGCGTAATTGGTTAACGAGGAGGTGCACGTGTCGGTCTGCTGATTGCGTTGTTAACGTACTTTCTTTCGTTATACGATTTGTAGTGATGGGAATTCCGGCTCTTTTTTGGCTCGGCTCACTAAAAAGAGCCGGCTCTTTCGGCTCCCAAGTGGCTCTTTAGATTTTTTTTGTAGCATAATTTATTTTGTGTAAAATTATGTGTAAAATGAATTACTAATGTAAAAACACATAATATCCAATGTTTGTTATTGTTAATATGGTTTCTATTTATATAATCACAGTGGAACACAGTAAAATAAATAATAAAATACAATAACGAAGACCCATCTCAATTACAGGTCCAATCTGGTCTCAGGTCTCTGATTATGTGTATTATTTGTAATATAGCATATACAGGGAAACAAGACATCATCAACAAAACATCACTCAACAAAATATAAATAAAATGTGCCAAAAAAGAAGCAGTAGCATCCAGGTTACAGTTTTTAATGAAGATTGGCATTCAAAAAACCTCATATATATATATATATACATACACATACAGGGTGGGCCATTTATATGGATACACCTAAATAAAATGGGAATGTCTTGATGCATGCTCAATGATCCAGGTAAGAAAATCCAAGAAGTTGAGTCTGTTCTTCTGGACATAGATTTTGTTGGAGAAACGTTTCGTCACTCATCCAAGTGACTTCTTCAGTCTCAGCAGTTGGAAAACTTCCCCAATCTTATATACAGCACCTTTGCATAACGACTGGTACCAGCACCATTGCATACCAATGGGACCGGTGATCAGTTTAATATGCACATTGACATAGCCATTAACGACAATGGCCACGTGTGCCATTCACACAGGATTGGGGAAGGGCTGCGATGGCTCCGTTGTAAGATGGTGAGAGGTGTACTCTGAGGCCCCCTCCTCGGTTCAGGGATGGACGTTCCCTTTTTACAAAAATGGCTTCTTTTACTCCGCGTTCAAACCATCGTTCCTCCCTATCAAGGATCTGCAAGTCTTCATCCTTGGAAAGAGGGTGGCACTGGCGTTAGGTGGGTGAAACCGCAGAGTCTGAGATGATGAGGGAGATCTTCTATGTGTTGCCCAGCCGTTTCGCATCATTAACAAGGTTTGACTCTCATCATCCACTGGAGCACAAACTAGGAGTCATCAGGACACTGTACCACCGAGCAGACAGCGCCCCACTGACACAGCGGCCAAGGATGGAGAGAAATCTCACATTAAGCAGGCCCTGGGCAAATGTGGTTACTCAAACTGGGCCTTTGTCAGAGATGGTAAGACGCCCAAACAGTGCTCCAGCAGATTGAGGAGAGGAGAACAACAACCGCAGTCTAAGTGTAAACCAGTGGTGATTCCATATGTGGCAGGAACATCGGAACAATTGAGACGCATATTTGCCAAACACTGCATCTCAGTGGCTTTCAAACCCCAAAACACCCTATGCCAGAAACTGGTCCACCCCAAGGATCGGGTCCCCCAGCACAAACAGAGTAATGTAGTGTACGCGGTGAAGTGCCAGGAGGATTGCCAGGAATTGTACATCGGGGAAACCAAACAGCCACTGGCGAAACGGATGGCACAACATAGAAGAGCGCCCTCATCAGGTCAGGATTCTGTGGTTTACACCCACCTACAGGCCAGTGGACACTCTTTCAAGGATGAAGACCTGCAGATCCTTGATAGGAAGGAACGATGGTTTGAACGCGGAGTAAAAGAAGCCATTTTTGTAAAAAGGGAACGTTCATCCCTGAACCAAGGAGGGGGCCTCAGAGTACACCTCTCACCATCTTACAATGGAGCCATCGCAGCCCTTCCCCAATCCTGTGTGAATGGCACATGTGGCCATTGTCATTAATGGCTATGTCAATCTGCATATTAAACTGATCACCGGTCCCATTGTTATGCAATGGTGCTGGTACCAGTCGTTATGCAATGTGCTGTATATAAGATTGGGGAAGTTTTCCAACTGCTGAGACTGAAGAAGTCACTTAGATGAGTGACGAAACGTTTCTCCAACAAAACTCATGTCCAGATGAACAGGACTCAACTCTTGAAAATGGAAATGGTTGGTGATATCAACTTCCTGTTTGTGGCACATTAGTATATGGGAGGGGGGAAACTTTTCAAGATGGGTGTTGACCATGGCGGCCGTTCTGAAGTCGGCCATTTTGGATCCAACTTTATTACTTCCAATGGGAAGAGGGTCATGTAACACATCAAACTTATTGAGAATTTCACAGGAAAAACAATGGTGTGCTTGGTTTTAACAGAACTTTATTCTTTCATGAGTTATTTACAAGTTTATGAAAACTTATAAAATGTGTTCAAAGTGCTGCCCATTGTGTTGGATTGTCAATGCAACCTCTTCTCCCACTCTTGACACACTGATAGCAACACCGCAGAAGAAATGCTAGCACAGGCTTCCAGTATCCGTTGTTTCGGATGCTGCACGCCTCATATCTTCACAGCATAGACAATTGCCTTCAGATGACCCCAAAGATAAAAGTCTAAGGGGGTCAGATCGGGAGAGCATTTCTTCTGCGGTGTTGCTATCGAAATAGATTCAACTTTATTGTCATTACACATGTAATGCAACTAAATGTAGTTTAGCATCTAACCAGAAGTGCAATAATCAGCAATGTGTCCGAATACTTTGGACTTTTTGTGTACATGCTGCTAAATTTCTCAGAACTAGACATGACAATGTTCAGTAATGCAGTATATCATCATATTTAACCCAAACAATAGTTAACATCTCCTCTCTGAAACACCGTCACTGCATTTTAGTCCGATGAACTGCAGCTTCACCATTTTTTTTAAAGCAGTTCTTCTTTCAGACACTCAGTTGAACTACTTTATAAAAAAATACTTATGCAGAAATATTCTATAGCTCTTTTAAAATATACCTCTTATGTTCATTACAGAAATTCATTCACCGTCCCAGGGACATGGATAAACCTCTGGTGTTTGATTAATAAAAACAGTGTAAAGTGTCTAAAGTTATTTTGGAGTGCATTATGCTGAACATTACAAAGTGTTAAAAAGACTAACTGTGCGCTCGACTCTGCGTTTGAACCTCCGTGAACTCTTGGGCATACTGACGCTTCCGCTGGAGTAAAATCTCTTCAAGAGCACCTTCAAATTTGGCACGTGCACCCTCGCGCCAGTTGCAACCTTCAAGTATAAACCTAGGATTCCGATTTGTGCTTCGTTTTGTGCCGGGTTACAATTGCCTAAATAAAAAAGAAAAATAACTTGATATATAAAATAGATAAGTAGATTTATATAAAATCTAAAGTATTGAGCACGTTTTGAAAATGTACAGAGTAAAAATATAGTAAGTAAAAACTATTAAATTACAAAAATAAGCAAGTAGAAATACCTTTAAAAATTTACTTACATACAGTACTTTAGTTACTTACCACCTCTATCACATTTTGCTTGAAGCCTATATAAGGTTTAAAGTGTTCTTAAATGAAACCCTAACACTTTAGCTAGTTTACCTCATGTTTACTTCTCGAGGTGTCCCACAAGTCCGGCATCATGGAGTTAATGTATGTTTTTGCATTTTTACAGCTCATGAATTATTAATAGCAAAGCAAAAATGGATGGAGTCAGGTAAAGTCGAAACGATTTGATTTTTGGGGAGCTTTTTACAACGGAGCATCAACTCAAGGCAGCTTTACCAATATCTCGGCCCTCAGCCCTGATTGAGCAGGCCTATTCTTTATTCTAAATTCTTTAAGCTTTATTAGGAAGAAATGTTGGAAGACCAAGACTCAAAACTCAATGTATAACTTGTACCAGGTCTAATATGGGGGATTTCTCCTGGCAGGTGTTTTATTGTGAGTGTGCCTATGTGTTGCTGGTTGGACCCCAGCTCCCCATGACCCTGACTGGATTAAGCTGGCATGAAAATGAAAGACTGAATGAGTGAGATCAAGTTGCTTGGAGGCAAGACCCAGCTGTTGGAGACAGCATTTCGTGAGGACCTGGGTTTAAATCTTGGATTGGACTGGAGCTCAAGGATTAAAACTTTCATTAGAAACATGTGTATAGTTGTTATCTCTTGTGATATGTCAAATGTCCCTACGTTGATAGGAAAACCTGGAATTTTGACTAGTGAGGACCACTTTTCCAGTCTTCACTTCTTTAACTGCTTTTTCACAAAAATCGCAACTCGTATTTGACATACTAAATGAGCCAAAAGATTTGCTTTAGGTTAGTATTAATTAGCTGCAGTAGTCCATTGTCATTCATGTCAATGCAAAGTCATTAGTGATCTTGATTAGATTGAAAAAGTATTTTCTGTAAATAATTACGTAATTTTTTTTTCTAGCATGCCGATAGTGACCGACTGAACCTAAAGAACTGGAGAAAATAAATAACTCTGTCGAGCAATACACTGGGAGATCGTGATAAACGTGTTTTGGCGCCATCTCCTGGTCAAATATTAAAAATGCACGTATCCATGATGAGCGACCACGCTAAAGCCTCAGTTCCCAATTAGAAAAAAACTCCACAAAATCAAATCAAAAGCTTTTCATATATTTAATTTATTTGTATTATGTAATATGATAACGAGGTAAAGGTGGTCTTAGGCCACCATTAGATTTTTAGCCATGGTATAATGCCCATAGTTATTTCGTAGACCCTTTTGGAATACAAGCAAAAAATACAAGACATTTCTATGCAGTATTAACTGAAAGAAAAACAGCTTCTATGACTTGCACTTAAATAATAAAAGCATCTTCTACCATCTGAAGAAGTTTGATCAGGAAAATATATATTTTTTGGTAGCGGGTAACCAAAAGAAACCACTTTTCAGACGGGGAACAGGGTGAAAAGGCAAATCTATTAAAGCTCAGGAATGGAGATCAGCAGAAAAGTGGTATTGTGGCATGACAAATCTGAGTTTGACATTTATTGGATCCACTCATCTGCAGTGTGTCATATATGGTCATTGTAGCGCTGCTAAAAATAAAGCAAAGGTTGGCCTAAGACTTTTGCACAGTACGGTACATACTTGTCAGATCATCGATACATTACATACAACGGTCTCAGTCAAGCTTTAGGGTATTATAAATTAATCTTACTTTAACCACGCAACGCTTTAAATCCCGCCCCCCGCACACAAAGAATCAACACAAATGTAATGCATTCACACGTTTTAATACAAATAAATTCCAATGTCAGCATTAAGCACACAGTCCACATTAAAACCCCTTCACGTAACAGTTTTAGTGACAGTTACATAAATCTAAGGGTAACGAGCAAATCTGCCACCCGCCATATTAGATTTGGCTCAGGAACCCAAATCTAACAAAGAAACGCAGGAGAATAAGTGACAAACAAAAACTGTTAACTTACATATTACATATTTAATTGCATAAATACTTTCCTCCCCATGAATTCCATTTAATACTTGACCAGCTTCTATTTGGCATAATCAGGCTTGGAGGGTATAAGAAAATAAGAGTTCAGCTTGAACCCGTCTGGGCAGTCCCCTCAAAAACAATGAGCTGGCCGTTACTTTACATCAAACACAAAGGACTCCGCCATCTAATGCAAATAATCACGATTACACCCAGTCATGGAGGCACACGACCCATTTATCTAGTTCACACCAGAGGGGGAAGGAACAAAAAAAACAAAACAAAAAAAAAACCCACACGTAGGTTCAGACCCTGAAAGATCAACAAATCCGACCGGAAAGAGAAGCAGCCATAAACCAATAACCTCATTCAAAAAAAATAAAAATAAATTATCCATAACACAGCCAACTCTAAGTGCTAGTATGTATGGATGTTGCATCTGAGCCTTCCGCGAGTTGCCAAGATGTTTTGGACCTTCCTTCACATCACACCCAGGAGCGCAAAAGTGCCATTCTGAATTCATTCTAATCAGCAGTGGGCTCACACCATCTGTAAACAGAGAAAGTGATTTCATGATTTAGTCATTTTGTTTACACTGAATTTAGCAGACGCTCTTATATAGGAGCGAAATGTCACGATGGGCATCGTGAAGAGGGACAACTCTTTCCAAAACACCAGAGGGCGCCAATCACACGCTAAAATACCCACAAGTCTATTTTGAATGAACGAACGTTTGGGTCTTGATCTGGAATAGAAAGTGGCTTGTTTGTTTAGATTTTCCATTCAAGACAGCATTTAGTTATTCAAGTTAGTGAAACTGCCACAATAGCACAAATGTTAGTGCTCTAGTCTAATTGCAGGGAACTAATTTTTCTTAATACAAGTACACATTTTTAATCGCTATTCTTCAGAGAAAAGGGAATGTTTTCCACTCATTTTGTTAACATGGTAAAGCCACCACAAAGCATTTTCTGTTCTAATATTAAACCTAAGTGTCAATTTCTTTTAACTGCAGGGACTGATGCTTTAATGTGATAGTTTTACATTGTTTACACTTCAGAAATAAAAAGAACCAGCTTGTATTGAATGTCTTACTGTAAGAAATGAATTGTGAACTCTACAGTGAATCATTAAAAATATAATAAATTGAATCATGGGCAATTTCTGGTTTATGGTCTTGCTTAAGAACCCAACAGTGGAAGCTTGGCAGAGGTGGGATTTGAACCCTGGACCTCATGGTCCATAGTCCAGTAGCTAAACTGTTAAGACAAGAATCCACAGTTTCAACTGAAAATGACAGTGTTTAAAAAGCGTAGAATCTGTAGTATACATACACCATCTTTAACAGAACTGCCTCGACTTCCATCCAGGTTGGGAGGATTCAGAAGTTGCTGGATACCAGCGCATCTGCGGGGGAAAAATAAATAAAATAAAATAAATTAGTAGTTTTGTGATCATGACTTTTCGTTTATCTGGATTTAACATTGGCATCAATGGCCATTATAGCAACAGACACACAAGGTTACTAGTCTCATATACACTCGGGTCAGGCTGGGCAGCAGAATGACACGTTCTTCCCTTATTTAATAACCACTACCTGCCACTGCCATGAAATCAGGCACTGATACTGGATGGAAAGTCAAGGTCAGGGCCCTGTGCAGCCCAGTCAAGGTCTGTGAGGAGAACAGGTCTTTTAGATGGGTGGGGAAACCTATCAGCAGTTTGTAATCAAACAGCTATTGTTTAAACTTTAAGGAGAGGGTCAAGAATACACAGACATAATACTCATCCTTTAGTATGGTCAAGCACCACAAAAAAAAAAAAAAAAAAAAAAGTATATGGTGGCAAACTATGATTCACCACTTCTCTCTCCTTCACAGGTGTGGGAATGATGGTCCAATATTACATGTACTTTGTTTTAAACAAACATTTCATTGGGTGCCCTAAAGCTCTGATCCTGGAAGGTACCATTCAACAGGGAATAGTGCAAGTATGTCCCAAGAAGAAATCGCTTTTCACAAATCTACTGAACATCTCTGATGTCACTGCAGATTGCTCCATAACAACTCTGGCAATCCTTGTGTTTTTAATCAGCAAAGTGCACATAACATGATCTCAGAAGTTCTGTCAAGACATTGTCTGTTGGAAATGTATTTAAGTTTTTAATAATTAGTTTCATTCTTACAATCATCTATGCCACCCAAGGAGAATGGTTCCTTTGAGTCCTGGTCCTCCATGGTTTCTTGCTCATAACATTTAGGGAGTTTCTCTTGCCACTGTCGCCCTAGGCTCGTTCAATTTGGGATTGGCCCTAGATATTGGAAGATAATCTAAATTGGTAAAGCTGCTTTGAGGCAATGCTCCATTGTAAAAAGTGCTATACAAATCATTGACTTGACTAAGGCTACAGATAACCAAGACTCACAAATGCACTTAGTTCAGCTCCCAGTTGGATTTTACTCCAGTAATCACATTTCTCATAGCATGTATACCAGTTACCTGATTTCAATTGGACTCTTTTTACATTGATAGTGGCATTTCTTCTTGTGGGATCTGGCAACCCTGGAATTAGACACGCCACGGAATTAATGGCAGCGAAATGCCAATCAAACTCTTTGTGGAGACTCACTGTACACTCGAGAAAAATAATTTGATCATTTAAATGATGAAGTTTGTCGCATGAGATTTTAGGCTGGTTGCAAAGTAGGAATCCGATCATTTCCTGCCCAGAGTCGTGTAAACTTCAAGTTTTCACATTATCCGATTTCTCAAGTGCATGTAAATGCATTCCCGTTCAAGAAACCAGGTTGAGATTCGAGTTGAGACATTGGGTCACATGACCCATCCTAGGCACTTTGTGTTGACGTTGGCTCTCATTCCAAGAGTTAAAAGGTAAAAAAAGAAAAGAAGTTGGAGTACAACTTACCTGAGCATGAAGAGCAGCAGCAGCAGCTGCTGCAGGGTAAGTGAAGGCGGTGTGGGGCAAGCCAGGGCTCAGCTCTGCTGCATAGAGGGGGTATGGAGACCAGGCTTCTGGCGATGCAGGAATCAGTGCTGCCCCGGTCAGGTCATCTAGGGTACATGTAGACATTTAAGGTAATATCCTTGGTTCAGGGATTTCCCATAATGCCCAAGCACCTTGGCAGATTCTGTACATTCTGACGTACTGGTGGTGGATTTGATGACCAAGTGCAAAAGAAGAATAACTATCAGTAACTGTAAATTGTAGCATTTCACTTGTGTTTCTTACCCTTCACTTACATTACAGTAGAATAAGGAGACCATGCCAACAGGCTGATCATTTTGGTATCAATAATATCAATAAGTTCTTTCTCAGTGAGTGAATCTGGCACTGGAACATAATGCTCAACGTAATGTGATGTCAAATATAATGCGTAAAAGTTACGGACATGGCAACGATCTAATAACACGATCTAATAACGCGTGCATGTGGCGAGTGCTCGTGTCGAAAATGAGTTCAGCTCCGACCGGGTCTAATCATCCGATCAGTGTGGTGTGAAGGCTACCGTGTGACCGTGGACTTACATGGATCCCGTGCTATGAAGTGCGCTCCTAGAGCTGGGTGGATATTTGTGGGGTTCGGAGTGCCCATCAGCTTACTCTTTGCCATCTTCGTGTTGGCTTTAGCAAACTCTAATCGGAGGGTCTGCGGGTTTTCAGGGTCAAAGCGAACCCCCTGGAGACACAAGGTGGGGGATAGAGTAATAGGGGTGGGCTGTGGCTTCTACACTCTGGCAGATTGTGCAAGAAGCTGGTGCCCACATGCAGGTGAAGGTTTCTACATGAACTCAAAGCTGGGGTGAGCTAGGCCCATGCTACACCATTGTATAAAACAAAGTCAATTAGTCTGTATTTTCTATCCTGTCCCAAATTTGATTTGGGGTTGCACAATGTTTCCTACAGCCTAGACTAATAAAACTCCCCAATACCATCTGACAGACTTCCTACCTTAACCTGACCTAAAAGGGGGGCCTTACCTGCTACCAGCCTTGACCACAGATGGCAATACAATTAACACACAATGCATAAATCCATAATGCACGTTCCCTCCTGCGCAACTGAATAATTAAAAGGCACTGCTTACAGATGGTGAGGTGCTTACATTTAATGCGTCTTTTGCCGCTTCAGCGCCAGACCGACAGTCAAAGGTTACGAACCCAACAGGCTGGAAGAAGAACAAGTCGAAAAGTAGAAAGACTGAATTGTGGCATCATGTTCCCACACTAAGTGGCAAACCATACTTCAATCAGAGTTAAGATTTCTAATCTAACATTTAAATAAATAATAGTAGTAAAATGTTCAATATTTTAGCATTAAACTAGACAAAAACACAGGGCTGGTGCCCAGACATTTGGGTACCTGGAGTTCCTACCACTGAAATCAGACAACCCGGTCAAATTTGAGGCTGTCTAGCTCAAAACATGGGCTTCAACAAGCCGATCAGATTTGGCAACCCATTTTGCGTCACGATGGAACTACACAACTGAGTAACTCCACCGATTTTATTCACGCAAGCACTGGATTCGCTAGCATTTTCTTGAAGTTAAGAGCCAAGCACTAGAACTGCTGCTGTTGGCTACAAAAACCAAGACCGCCTCAGAGGAACGGACATTTCAATTCCAAAAGCAACGTCCAGGCCAGAACTCGAACCCAGGTGCTAGGTGACAGCATGAGCAACTGGGCCATCACCCTGTGTTACATGTGCAGCTGATACCAATTTTAAAAGAATTTATCCAATCACCTTCAATACATGTCTATATATAATAAGCTATACTGATAGCTGTTGGACTCTGTGCGTTAACGTCACCCATGGATAGTTATGGTCATTATGGGAAATGTTCACATTTGGCTACTACTAAATAAATTATCCATAATGTAACAAGTCCATTTTCTGAAATCCAGAATGACATCATGAATACTCATAGAACCATTGGAAGTGGACTTGACACATTGAGGTGGACTGGTATGGAGGGAAAAATGGGTGTTTTGTTCATTCCAAACACCACAAGCTAGCTTGGGTAATACAACAATATTTTAATCTCATCATGAAATTTAGTGATAAACAATGCTTTTTTTTCAAGCATAAGTGCTTAAAGAACACTGACCAACTACATGGTCCATTACAAAGTGTCATTAGTCCAGTTTAACTGGTTGAAGTGAAGCACATTTTGAAGAAAAAGTAAGTATGAGAATATCTGAATAGTAGTTTAAGAATCTGTCGCTACTGATGCATTTGGTCTGCAAACAAGTATTGTTTATCACCCACCCCTCAGCCATTTTGGATAAGGGCATTGACAGGTTTGGATACTATAAGTAAATGGCAATGTAAAATAAAACTCAGACAAGACTCAAATCAAAATTCCATGAAACTCACATTTAAGATTAAAACCAACAGAACCACCACCAATCTTACCTGTTTTGACGTCAACTTGATCAGAGAACCTTCATAACCCTAGGAAGGGATTAATTAACAATGAAATTACATTAGAGAGAAAATAATTCCCCTTAAAAAGCTGCCATCATTTAGTGCTGATGGAAATGGACACCGGCCAGACATTACCATATTCATAATAGTTTAGATACAAAACGCACATAGCATTTTATTTTAAACCACAACATTAAATCAACATGAAAACCATTAGTACAGTACTATACTAACCAAGTTGTTCCTAGTTGGTATAAAAGCCGAAAATGAAATCGAGTGGAACTACAACTTCTGCCGTTCAAGACTGCGATTCTATTTTCTGTCAGCAGGTGGCGCAAGGGTCAAACTAGTTTACTGCCATTCATACGGCAATAAGACGCATACAAGACATAGGTTCTGTTACATTATAATTAAGAGTTCGGCCATTAATGCAAATAGCCGCTGACTGGATAGACGGTAAACGCGCATACCTGAATTTGTTAGCAAGGAAAGGTCAACTAAGCAAGAGTGATTAAACCTTTAATTAAATATTTCTTCCAATAAGGCTTCATGTAACCACATAACTGCAATCTAAACAAAACTAAACTTGCATGGGATATTTGTTACAGGTGCAACTGATTTATTTCCGTGCGGATCGGCCACGTCAGTGTTTCTCTCCCCCTCTCCTGAGAAACTTGCAGGCAACATTTCCTACAGTTTCTCACCCAGCTCAGTGGGTAATCATTTGGACATCTGGACACAGCTCCATTAATGTTAAAGAAGAGAGGAAGAAAGTTGATCTACTCTCCATTTGTCATTCTTGAAGTTCCAAATGAAGGCTTGTCACAGAACCATTTAACTGGACTGGATGTTGAAACTCCTGTCACTTAGTGATGGAGTAGGACAGAAAAATAAATACATTAAAATAACCAACCACTGGTGCTGTTTTATTAACAGGGCAATTAATGGCTACCGGCATAAAGCATTACTTTATATTTAAATATACAAACACCTGGGTTCTCAGAGGATAATCAGAATCAATTGTCCTATGAGAATTCATCAATGATAAGTGTAATTTTGTTACAAGCACCAAAAAATTGAATAGCACAAACATTCCCCTGAAACTAATCCAATCCAAATAGGGCTTTAGATTCCATGATGTGGTAAATTAACTTCACACCTAACAAACCTGCAAATTAAACGATTAGATCAAAAACAGGTCAACTTATCCATTCTTACCTTAAAAGGTCTGAACAGGAGATAAAGCTCACGAGGTTTGATATCAGTTGGCAGGCCACTAACAAAAAGCGTTCTCACCTGGAAGAGAGACAACATTCAGACGTGTGCAGGATTCATTTGACAAACTAAGCAACAAGAGTTATTTAGACTTCAGTCAGGCAGTCAACCAGCTTAAACCAGTCCTAGGATTTACCTAACCAGTGTGTGCATACTGGGCAAGTTTTATTAATCTAGTAATTTGAGTTTTACCATCATTGCAAAACAGTTAATCAGATACATTTGGGAATGACGTGGACATTGGCTAAAACTACCACCAAATATGCTTACATTTGGGGAAATAAAAACAATTATTGAATTAGGAAGAGTAACAAAACTAATCCCACCAATACACAAAGTCTCAAAGTAAGTTAGACTCATAGTAGCAATGATCAATGACTGAGGCAAACAAACTGTTGACACACAAGAGTTCAGCATTTGTAAATCTGACCAGCTCATTGCAAAAGCTTACCAGTTTGATCCCTCCTCTTGATTGTTTGTAAATATTTAAAACCATTGATTCGCCACAGTTTTGCTGGCAGCCCTTAAAGCTACATGTTAGATATTTGGTAACCTCCAAATGCTCAATCGGCACATCAGTTGTGTTGTGTGTGAGCCATTACCATCAGGCTCCGACTCTCCAGATCAAATTACACTTTCCTCATTAAACATGTTGATGCAAAAATGGTAAAAGTTTGCAGAAGAACTGGAGTCCAATTCCTGACTTTACTCTTGACATCTTTACCATTTATTTAAAAAAAAAATTATAATAAAAAAAAAAAAAAAAAAAAAAAAAAAAAAAGAGGTATACTGAAGGTTGTTCTCTACACAGCTTCTGCTCATTACTTTCAACAGCAAGAATGAAATGGGACCAAGGTTCTCAAGACAAGCTTTTAAAATTGGATTAAAGGTTTGCTCCAATGGCCACCGATTTAAACTGCAAGTGCCCACTCGCCAAAATCAAGCACGGTTGGATCTTCAATATACTGCCAGTCGAGAAGCAACGGACAACAGCATGACGGGTTTCCTTCCTCTGAGGCACAGCTCTGAGGTCAACCAATACAAAGCCGCTCTCAAGCCAGAGCACTTGTAGTGGCTACCTCCTATTCCTAAAGAGTTTCGGAACATTAAGGAACATTGAAGCTAAATACAAGCATATTTTTGTTTTGTTTGTGTATTTAAACTATTACTATAAATGTCTTTAAGTACATTAGTCCAATTCTTACAGATCTAGGCTGCTCAAGGAGGTTGGGTCCATTTTTTTTTTTCCTTTGAGTCTTGGCCCTCCCAAGGTTTCTTTCTTTCTCCCACATTTATGGAGTTTTTCCTTTCCACTGTCTACACCAGGGCTGTGGGCCTTAACGGAATTAAGACTATGCTCCATGTTGAAAGCTCTATCTAAATAAATTTCATGATAACCAATGGAATGCAGCTTTAGAAGATTCTCAATTTTAGAGGACATCCAAGGAGAATAAAAATTTAATGAAGTAAAATTTTTAAATTAAGGAATTCCATAACCATTTGCATAACCGCAATCAATTAAAGTCCCTCCTAGACTGTGATTATAGTCTGTTGACCAAGTAAATTTTCAGTTTCTTGATGCACTGATCTTAATTTTATTTTTAATGATTGTCATTGGTTTAGTGACTGGGCAACAATTTGTTGTGCACACATTGGCAAAAAGATGTTAAAGTGACCATAAGAACAAAGTTTAAACTCCAAGGCTGAAATTCAAGCCGTGTAGCTTCTTGTCTGGATGGAACCGTGTCATTAAGTAGTTTAACAGTATATAGAGCCAGAAGATCCATCAATTTTTTAAAATTGGATTGAGGGAAAGCAGTGAATTTAAAAAAGTTACTCTAAAGAAGCCACACCGCTGTATGGGGTAAGCAAAAAGTGCACGGTTAAGATGACTACGACTACTACTACTACTACTACTACTACTACTACTAATAATAATAATAAAAAAGCCATGTTTGACTTTTGGGGGAAATGTAAAGTGTTATGTAAAATCAAAGTGGGTTCAAGTAGAACTTTAAATAGCAATTACTGGTGAAAAGGTAGAAGTTAAAGTTAAAACGAGTCCACCTGGGATCATTAACCAGCCAGTTCATCCTCATTTAGGTACATCAGTTGAATTGAGTTAAGCCCTATAGAAAAACCAAAATGAACGCAATATTTCTATAATGCAGGACAAAATCTACAAGTGTTGGAGACTGTGTACAAAAATTAAAAAGAGTAAGAGAATTTTGTAAGAGGTGTCGCTTAAATAAATTTAGAGAGCTCCTAAACTCATTTTAACACGAATTCGAACAGTGAATTGTTCAAACCGAACCAAACCGAACCCATACCTCCTCCTCCTCGCCGGAGACGTTGTTATTTGGGTCAGAGTCCGACTTGATGCTCATCCTGACAGCTGGAGATCCTGAGACCCTCAGGGAAGCAGACAAACTTTCCCCGAACCGATGCCGAAGTGCGTACAAAGTGCCCAAGTGCGCTCGGCTGGTGCGGCGGTGCCCGGTATGCAGCAGGTGAAAGAAAGAGGTCCTGAAGGAGCTAAATGTGATCCGGTGGCAGGAGGAAAGGTGGAAAAGGTGCACCGTGGGAATGAAAGAGTGGTCGGGAGGAAAAAGTGGCGTTTCTAAGTGGCTCACATCTACTTGGCTTTAAAGGGGCAGCTAAGTAGCGGAGAAACCTCTACCATATTGCCCTCTGCACCAATTAGGTCATCAGCGGTGGAGCGGAGGACTTCGAGAGCAGCAATCACGGGAAGAGAAGCTACAGCTGGTCGAGCTGGAGACAAACCCAACCTCTTCAGGGTTGCCAGATTGACAGCCGCAGTGTACACTCGGGAAAGTGCAGCGCTAAGTCTCTGGCCAAATTTGGTCCCAAATCTAATAAAACTCGTATTTTTGGACTTCAGTCTCGAGTTCATGGTTTTATTTAAGAGTTTACTTTGCAATTAAGACCTGATTTGCAATGCATATTTAGTCCAAACGTGAGATTTACAAATGAAATCAGATTTGACTAGCGGTGTGAAAGCTAAACAGGCCCTTGTTCAGTCCAGTTGCCTGCTTTTACATCTATAAAATAATTTCCTTAAAAGATAAGAAGAATCAACGGATAATTTCACATCAATAGTAGGCTATATGTTAAGATAGACTTTAAAAATTAAGTGAGATATTTACAGCATTTAGCAGAATCTTACAATGTGAGTTAAGGGACTTGCTCAAGGAACCAACAGTGGCAGCTTGGCAGAGATGGGATTTGAACTTTAAACCTTCTAGTGCATAGTCCAGTTCCTTAACCACTAGGTCACCACAGTCTCCTAATGGGGGGTCAGAGCAGGTATGGTTTTGTTGTTTGTTTAAAAGTAGCACTCTAATTAAATGCATTTTCTCAAGACATAGCATTGCATATTTACCTTTGCATTTATTCTGGGTACTGTCCATTGTACTATAATAATTAAGACCATACGCACATTATAAAACTAAAACGTACTTAATAATGATCTAAAGTATACATGTACAGCATTTAGCAGACGCCCTTATCCAGAGCGACTAACAATTGGTACAGTCTTACAATCCATGCAACTGTGGGTTAACGGTTTTGCTCAAGGACCCAACAGTGGCAGCTTGGCAGAGGTGGGATTTACCACTTAGTACCTTAACCACTAGGCTACCACAGTCCAAAAAGTATAGCGAATGGTTATTTTACCTGGTTATTATACTTGTTCCCATGATATGCACTTTAAAAGTAGTGCAGTATTTACAGTACGAAGTAGACAGTACAGTATCCGTAGCAGTTTTTGGTTTCAACGCATGAGGGTTATTGTACATTAAAGGCCACGCTGTTTCCTGGCATTGTGTGGAA
Source organism: Ancistrus triradiatus (assembly GCA_025084515.1). NCBI lineage: Eukaryota > Metazoa > Chordata > Actinopteri > Siluriformes > Loricariidae > Ancistrus > Ancistrus triradiatus. The sequence goes on from JAJAGP010001135.1 coordinate 194,684, forward strand.
ACACAATCGGCACCAAGGATTTTCTCGGGGACCAGAAAAGCACGCTTTCTATAGAGATTACCCAATGTTGCTGTTTATATAGCAAGTACAGGAAAACATGACTTGTCAAACTTTATGATGCTTTAGAGGATTTTTAGGGGGCTTTTTATGAATACATGCTCATTTACAAAAAAATGTGTGTAAATATTGTGATAAAAAATGAAAGCCTTCAAAAATACAACCCTGTATTTACAGTCCTGACCCAGAGGAAAAGAGTATCATGCACAGAGCTGCTTAATATCCCTGTAGTTTCTTCCAGAAAATAGTGATATCAAGTGAAAAGAAATGAAAAGTCTTCTGTTTCTTAGGTATGTTTCCTCCAAAGAGACTCTAGTAATCTCATGTTTACCAGGGGTGTTTCTAGGATACTTGTCATACTGGGGCACCCACCAATTTAAGATGGGCGCAGCCAGTCAGTCATAGGGTCACAAATGTGCATAAAGAAAAAATCGGTTAAACACTATATAGATGAAGTGATTTAACACTAAAGTGGGCGATACTCTTCCATGGATGAGAATTGAAGAAAAAATTAACACTAAAGATAATTTAAATGGCATTACATTTTGGAAAGGAAACATAACTGATGCCTCTCTTTAGTGGTCTAATATATACTTTTGGTAGGTTATATGGTTACAAGGTTACAAAACTTACAGCTATGAGCTATCGTGACTTTTTCTGCAACCTGGATTTATGGGAAATGTAGTGCCTTTAGTGAAATTGAGAGTGTCCTGTAGTTTTGCTCAGTAATCCAGGATAAAATTGAGTTTTTGAGGGGTTTTTTTGTGTTTATGAGTACAAAAGTCTAAAATTCCCATGTACACAATACAGACAAACGTTTGTGGACATTAAAATCTTCCAAAGCATGGGAATTAGTATGAAGTTTTGGAATAGATTTTGGAAGATTGGCTTCTGATGTTAGACAATAAGCCCTGGCTCACTTTTGGCATTCCAGCACACTTTGAAGTGTGATGGAGTTGAGGTCAAGGTTCTGTGCAAGCCAGTGGAGTTCTCAATCAAAGCTGCCAACGCAATTCTCTGTGGACTTTGTTTAAGGACAGCAGAGCAGACAGTTGATGAACTGACTTGTTGGAAGCAGAAACCTATAAATGCCACTGTTGGTCTATGGAGAATCTGCTTTATATTAGGAATGTGTTGCAAGTGAGTGTTGCTGAAATAGCAAAGCTCAATAATTAAGGTGTGTCCACAGACTTTTGTCTATATAGTGTACGTGGAGTGTTTGGCCCGTTTGCCAAGGTTTAAAAATAACCCCAGCAACCAGAGCTAAAGATAAATATGCAGTATGAGATAGCATTATCAGTGTTGGGCACTTGGAAAATGACATGTGGAGTGATTTGGTGAGTGGAAAAGACTTGCTGAGAGAAGGCACTGGCATTTCTGACATTTCTGGCATTGGTGGCACCATATTAGGCATTACAATCTGACATCACCAAGACAGGATCAAAAAGTCAAATGAGTTGGTTGGTTGTGCAGTAGGGAAAGAAATAACAGAGCCATTCCACCAAATGGGTGCCATTTCCATCCCCATTGTTAAAAAAATATATATATATATTATTACGCAAAATGTCCTGCACAATGATGTAATTGTAAATTTAAAGCATATAATTTAAAACATTAATAAACTACCTAGAGCACTGAAAAATAGCATTTGTAAGCTGTCTAATATTACACTTTACAATGAAATATTATGATTCAAATCCTTCTGGGGTTTTTTTTTTTTGCATTGTTGTGTCACTTCATATCCCATTTATGCCTTATGGAAATTTTTATTTCCTTACGAAATCCATAATATTTTTTTCCTTTACAATACATATTTTAGAGCTTGTCCTGTTACCCTAACATATTCCCACTGCTGAAATTTATGTATCATACCACAAGTCACATGTTCAATAGGACGTTCTATCATCTGGACCTTTTGAAGACCATGGAAAGACCAAAGTAAGATCTCTCTCTTATTTTTCTTGTATATTTGCTTCTCATTACTGAGGCTGAACCTGCATTGCCCAAACGCTGAGGTTGGATCCCCGAGCTGAGGCCTTGTTCTAATCAAGAAGAGCAGGTCCATTGTTTCAAAAGTCAGCTTGTCCCGAACTCCTCCAGCCTACGCCTCGCTGCACCTATCCCATCGCATCAGCCTCACAAAGCTCCCGAGCACTTAGCGTGTGTTCCCAGTGTCCTCTGCGCCTCACTGCACATCCACCGCACGCTGCCACTTTTGGATCTTCGGCCACTTTGGAGTCTTTACAGAGGATCATCTCGCTGCTTGCGTGCTTCCATAAACTTGTTGGAGTGCATTTGTCAAAGTTTATTTGTGTATTTTATACTACAGATGAGACAACAGATATTGACCACCCGGTGTGCGACAAACATCTAATCAGCCAATCACATGGCAGGAACTCAATGTATTTTGGTTTGTACATATGGTCACTACAACCTGCTGAAGTTCAAACCAAGCATCAGTATGTGGAAGAAAAGGGCATGGTTGTTGGTGCTAGATGGACTGGTCTGATCATTTCAGAAACTGCTTACCTACTGGGATTTTCACACGCAGCGCCATCTGTGGTGTTTTCAGAGAATGGTCTGAAAGAGGGAAAATCTCCAGTGAGGGAAGTTCTATGGTTGAAAATGCCTTGTTAATGGCAGAGTTCGGAGAACCGAGGCATGCAGAAGAGGATCTCTGAAACACAACACGTCAAACCTTGCTACAATTCACACAGGCGCACCAAAACTGGATCTAAGATGATTGGAAAAACGTTGCCTGGTCTGATATGTCAGAGTTTGGTGTAAACAACATGAAAGCAAGGATCCACCCTGCCTTGTATTAACGCTTCAGGCTGGTAATGGTGTAATGGTGTAGGGGGATATTTTCTTGGCACACTTTGGGCTTCTTAATACCAACAGAGCACCTTTGGGATGTGGTGGAAGGGGAGATTGGCATCATATATGTGCACGCGACAAATCTGCAGCAACTGTGTGATACCATGATGCCGATATGGATCAAAATATCTGAGGAATGTTGCAAGCACCTTGTTGAATGTATGTGCCGAATGTGTTGAATGTAATGCAGTTCTGAAGTGTAACTATTAAAGTGTCAACACTAAACATGTTGCTAATCTATCACTGGGATAAGTGGAAAATTTAAGTGCTACTACCTTCCATGATGGTCAACTGACGTGTGTGTGTGTTTTCTTTTTTTTTTTACTTCACCTACACCAAGTCTATCAGTCATGATTGAGGACACACAAACATTTCTAGCAAGGCACTGGAGTTCATTGCTTCACTCACAGGGCCACTCTGCTCCGTCCCAACAAAAACAAAACCCGCAGCCAGAATTAGCCTGTGTTTATTATGGATATGGAACCCAATAAAACAAACACAAACCACAGCATGATAAGTTGTGCTCGCAACAATACTTGGCGCTCTGCATTCTTCTTTGGGATCTCTACAGTATGTCTTCATTTTTTAAATCATTATTATGTTTTCACACAAGCACTGTGTATCAGCTGTTCCAGTATTGACAACTTAGGTTAATTAAATATGACACTTATGTCAGTTATCCCAACAGGTTCTTTAGTTTAATGTTAAGTACTTTAATAATAACTATAATTCACTCAGCAATACTCCCCAAAACATTTTCTTATTTAGATTTTGAATTGATACATAAATATACGCTCACCAGTCACTTTATTACATATACTCATTGTCCATTTTGTCTGTACTTACCACATAGAAGCACTTTGTAGTTCTATAATTATAGATTGTAGTCCATCTGTTTCTCTTTACTCCCCTTTACTCTCTTCTCTGATGGTCAGGATCCCCACAGGACCAGCACAGACCAGGTACTATTTGGGTGGTGGCTCATTCTCAGCACTGCAGATTCACTGCAGAGATTGGGGACTCGAGTCACGTGACTTGACAAGTCAGACTCAAGTCAGAAATTTAAGGACTAAAACTGGTAAAAGACTTGACTTTGACTTGGTAGTCATGACTTGAGACTCAAAATTGAAAGAGATGAGTTGTTTTCTTATTAAATATTTGCATTTTCGGTATTGAGACGATAGACCTTTTTATGGATTTTATTGTAGAAACATGATTTGGTGATTTCTGCTTCAACCTGCGCAAACCTGGCAACCTATGAGAAAGTGGGAAACCAGCTGCAACCTACAGTTTGAATTCAAGAATTATGATGTTAACAAATGTAGTAAAAACCCACATACCCTCTCCGAGCATGTGTTCCAGTACCAGCTCTAGCCAATATACTAAGATGTTCCTCTGCTTCAGCCCCACCCAAGCTGTTCTTCCGTCATCAGCTCCAGCCCCATATTCTATGCAATATTTCTCTTCACTTTTGACTTGTACGCTATAGCTTTTAAATTCTCTATACTCTTCATAATATTTAATTTTAATGAGATAACTTGGTTAATTCTTACATATATCATCTAAGCCACCCAAGGAGGATGGGTCACTGAGTTTTGGTCCTCCCAAGGTTTCCCCCTTCTAAAGTTTAGGGAGTTTTTCCTTTCCACTGTCATCCTAGGTTTGCTCAATTTGGGATTGGCTGTATGATTTAGACGATGATCTAAAATTAAAAAGCACTATAGTAATAAATCTGACTTGGCTTGACTTGACAAAGAAACGTACAACTTTTTATATGTTTAAATATATTACCTCCATGTCCCAATATTGTTCAAGTAAAGATCAAATGTCCACATGTTTAAATAGGTTAAAATAAGCAACGTTTTCATTGGGCGTCCTAATTTTTGCACTTGACTTTTTGGCATATTTGAGAGTTAAAAGTCACCGTGTTCACTCACTGTACGCATCTACCATATTGCTCCAAAGTGTAGATGCAAAGTCAGAGACTGTTTGTGTTAGTCGTCCTCTAATACTTCACAGGATGCTCGTGGCTGGACATCTTATTTTAAGTCCAGCAGTGACACAAACGCATTTTCAAAGACAGTATTTGGTACGAGCGAAAAGATATGTCGCCCAGCAACGTGCACTATATAAACCACTAGTTTTATCCCCAAGTGTTTTAGGTTTGTTTTCCTTCCCACCCTTATATTGTTCAACTATGTCCTGTTTTTCTGCTTTGATATCATGAATGAATTAAAGCAAAGGGCAACATGTTCCCGGTGCGCCTGGCTCAAATCTGATAGAGCTAAAAGGACTGCCAAAAGTACCAAAAGTACATCATGAATGTTCGTCATATCTAATCCTGTCACACTTGGAGCTAATAATCCAGTCATAATTTAGTCCTGACTCAGTGTGCCAGGTCTTTGGAAAAATCCTTGGTTTCTCACTACTTGTTCTTTCCATCAACAGAGCAAGGACGTAATGTGAAACAAAGAATTATGATTGCTTGTTGTATCTAATTCAGTGTGAACAGTCAGAAGAATCAGTCGTAGCTTTCAGATTGTGGGCAACTCCAAGCACCCTGGTTCAACAGCTGTCAACCCGAAGAAGATCAGAATGTACTCACCGGAGACACAGCTACACCGACAGCACAGGCAAGCATGAATAGATACCGAGATCTAGGTCTGTGCTTGTACACAGAGCTTCTTATACCAGACGCAGTCAGGAAGAACTAATCCAATCAAATATTGAACAGAAATTTGAGGTTTTACTGACGCATGGAGCTGCAACAGATGCAAGAAGTTTCAGTGAGGCTAAAATCATCATGCAAATAAACAGAGGTAGGAAAGCGTCCAGTTCTATGCCAGTTCATGTTTGAAACCTCCTGCTCTAGTAGCTATTTAGTAGCTAATGCCATTGTATCAATAGCAATGCAACTTTTATAATAGGAAAATGTTTTATGTTCCCTCTCAGCTCAAAATGACTGTAATGCAAATTGAACAAATGCAAAATAGATACAACAGAGAAACTTCATGCCTCCATGCCCAACCGTATCTCATCAGGTATCCAGGCTAGAGGCGACCTAACAGGGTACTAGGGCCTCCTTTCAATTGTACAGTTTTCCACTATACACTTATCCTTTCACTCTAATGCTGGAATCACTTGCATATCTCATCATTGCATTCATACATATAAAGCTTCATTCAATTCCAGCAGCTCCTTCTTGGGTGACTTTTTTTTGTCAATGAGTATAATCGGCCAATTTGAAAAACTTCACTGAAAATATTAATCCTTTTCTCAGTCAGTTCGAAAAGCTTCAAGACAGTTTCTCGCCCCTAACGAGTATGCTACAGAATCCCAATGACGTGTAATCCTGGAATGCTGGTCAGGATAGATAGCAACTATCTAAGGCTACTCAGTATAGAACTGTTTTGCTTTCTTTTCAAGGTGGACCATGTGAGTAATGGTCAAGAAGAACAGAGTAATAAAAGTGTATAGGACCATTCCAGAAGGTCTGCAGGTTCAGGACTCTGGATGACCTGTAGTCCATCAACTCCACAAAGACTTGCTAGAGCCCCACAGAAAGATGAATATTTGATAGAAGCTCCCTCCCCCTTGAGTGGGCCTGTCGGGCCGTGTTTCTTTGCCTAACTGCACATCAGGCTCTCCGGAGTCCTAAGAGGGAGCTGGACTATGCATTATTCAAATTCATCATGGTTTAATAAGTAGGGGAGGCCTGATAACTTTGTATACTGTAGAGCTTGATAGAAGCTGTTTTTATTATTAGTTATGCAAAACTAGTACAGTTCCAGCCTTCATTAATATTGCTTAAGACTACAGTATTAGTATATTATAAAAGATAACATCACCATCCATTGACTTGTTCACAACAGCCAATCAATGTCGCAGATCCACGAGCAGAGGTGGGAGTTTAAGAGCGGAAGTCCGTCATTCGTGTGCATGTATGTGTGTGTAAGTAACTAGCTTACCGATCGCCTACTCACTTGCTCGCGAGCTCAGGTTTGGATTAGAGTTTGTTCTAACTTGGTTGATGTGTTTAGAGATTTTTTGGTGTTACTCTTGACCTTCTGCTGCTTATTTGTAACAAGCTGTAAATGGTACTGTAAACATATTTAAAATACTTACATTAAACAAGATTTGGGAATTAATCATTAACATAAAGCTCATTTCATAATAAAAGTATTGAATATCTCATGTAATCCATTGAATAAGGTATTGAAAGTGAAAAACAAAAACGATTATTGCACGACCACGACTTTTCCTCACTACATTTCCCAGCACTCGTTATCTCAATCTAAGCTTTATATCAGAGTGGCCAGACAGAAGCCTCTCCTCAGTAATTGAAGTACGAAATCCTGTCTGGACTTTGCAAAAAAGCATCTGAAGGACTCTCAGACTGTGAGAAACAAGATTCTGTGGTCTGATATAAAGATTGAACACACTGCCATAAAGCCCAACTGGTGGAGTGCTGCAGTGATGGTTGACCATCTGCACACAATCTTCGGAGCTCACCCAGAGTGACCATGGGGTTCTTTGGTCATTTTTCTTACCAAGGCCCTTCTCCCCTGATTGCTTAGTTTGATTGGGTGGTCAGGAAGATTGGTGATTTTTCCAAACTTCTTCCATTTAAGAATTATGGGAACTGTTAGTGCAGCAGAATTTTTTGTAGCCTTCTCCAGATCTCTGCCTCCACACAATCCAGTGTCAGAGCTCTACAGGTAGTTCTTTCCTCATCATGGTGAGGTTTTTGCTCTGATATGCACCATTAGTTGTGAGAACTTATATAGACAGGTGTGTGTCTTTCCAAATCGTGTACAGTCAACTGAGCAGACCACAGGTCCAATCAAGGTTGAGAAACATCTCAAAGATGATCAAGAGAAATGGCAGGCTAAATTTCAAGTGTCACAGCAAAGGGTCTGAACACTTTTGTCCATCCGAAATTGTAGTTTTCCCCTTTCAATAAATTTGCAAAAATGGGGTATTGAGTGCAGAATTATGGGGGGAAAACTTTGAGAGGGTATGAAGACTTTCTGAATGCACTGTACATAGATACCATTGTCTGTTTCATCGACTCTCGTTCTCCTTCACTAGGTACAGAGGCCTCAGTCTCTCCGTCTATGTTAGGAGGGTGCAGGGCAAGGCTGATGAACACCACCTGCCTTGGCCATTCTCTGACCTCCCTCCCACCCCGAAACAAAGTCATTCCACTACCTTCCACTGCCATGTTTATCCACAAAGCTGTTCAGCCAGTGCACTTATCCACCACTCCTCCACTCCTCTCTTTCTGACAGAGGCTCTGATCGAAAACTTTACCACATTTTCGCTGCATACATCGCGGACTGCTTCATATCTAAGCATCGCAGCTTATTGGTGTTCTTCTATATTTAGGAAGTTGTACAAAGCATTCATTTGGAGGACGGAGCGTGAATGGGAACAGGCAGTGCTTGTACAGTTCACGTAGCAATTCTGGTTGCTTTTGTGTAAATAAAAAGAAGAGCTGGAGTACCACCAGCAAGCCAAGCTGCCAAGGTCCAATCTTCCCCCCGTGGACTGCTCTCACGACTTCAAACGACACGGATTATAGCCTGGTAACATAATTCACTAAGCATTTCTCTTGGAAAGCATGCATGTTTCTGTAATTGCTTTAACACTGAAATACTGTGTGAGAGCAAAATGAAAAATAACGATGACCTCATTAGGACCAGGCCTGTACCGCTCAGAACATTTGTGCACAGACAAGAGCGCTTAGTGTTTTCAAGACAGCTGAGGAAATACTTCATGCATTATCTGCAATATGCTTACTTAACCCTGATCAACTGGACATATCCCTATTTTTACTTACTGGTGCAGGCAGTTCCAAGGTGAGACTAGGTTTAGCATATCTACTTGTAAAGCGTATCTAGTTTTAAACCATCTAGACACTCCCGGTCGAATGATTTATAGATAACTTTTGATTTTCGAAATGAAAAATGGTTAGAACCACCTATAAATTGAACAACCCCAAAAATGATTTACCATGGGAGGCTAAAGTCTGAGACCACTAGTGTAAATAGTTCCATTATTATTTTTATCTGAAGTAATGCAATGTCTTGCATAGTCCATAACTGTTGTGTTATGGACTACCTTCTAAAGTCACCTGACCTAAATTCCATTGAGCGTTTATAGACCTATAGACAAAGCACCTATAGACAAAGACAGACAAAGTTAAGCATTCAGTAATATCACACCATGGGATAACATGGATCATACCAAATACTAATACATTTTTTAGCTTTTTAAGGTTTTCTTTCAACTGTTCAAACAAATTGTCGAAAAAAAAACATGGTAACATTTCAGAAAAATCGAAACAAATTGGAAGAACCAATAACACTCAAGTTCACTTCAAAGCACTAGTGAATAGTGGACATTGGCTCAAACATTTGCATATATATGTACATATATTTTTATCCCCCAAAATGTTTCAAAATGCTTGCATGCTGCAAAGGTTGTATTTCTCACCCACACAAGGTCGAAGGAAGACGGTGTTCCTTTTAATTAAACATGGAAAAAATTTGACCACGTGTGCCAAACCGATTACACAAGACTAAAGGCCTATTTTGTCTGAATCAAATTACTGAGTCAGATAGAATAGAAAGTTTTATGATATAATACGAGACCATTAAAGAATTATGCAATTTTGGCGAAATATCACCAAAATAGTTCTCACATCTTAACATTTACTCTTTAACAGTTCAATCCTGAGGCATTTTTTTTTAAAAACCAAGTGTTTCCAAACCCTGTTACGTCCAACTGACAAAGCTCTTGTGACTCCAGGAACTCTGGACTTGAAGTGAAGACCCGGGATGGATCCAGAGGTGCAGCATGGCACCCAAATTCAGGGAATACTAGTCACAAAGCTTATTTTATAATAAAGTGTTGAAATTTAGTGAGTAATGGATTGAAAGTGAAAAGTAAAAGCCAAATGCTTACTCTATTGGTGAACATAGGGCCCCTAGCATGGCTGTTATGCTAACTGCAGCCTGTGGTCTGGAACATTCAATTCCTATTTTGCTTTTGGCTGGCTCTAATAAACTAATCTTTTTAGGACCCATGGCGACTTCTTTGAAGTTTTCTTAAGAATGCAGTACTGTAGATGTAAAAATAAAGAAAAACACAATAAACAATCTTCTCTGAGCAAGGGCTATTGTGAACCTGAATCACTGTACTGAATTGTGAATCATGAAGTTCTCGAGAACTCCTAAATCTAAATCAGTAAAAATAAATAGTAGAGTAATTAGCACAACTGCCGCAGTTTATTGGTGGATTTCATAAATGCAGTGAACACAGAGCCTCCCTATAACAAAGGGAATAGCTCTGTTGAAAAGACGGAGCGTCACATCTAGTGTTTCCGATGGTGACAGCTGCCTTTACTCAGAGGGTCTGCTAGGACACAAATTACCCATGCCAAATGGATAAATGTTGGAAATGCAGCCATGTCAAAAGAGGTTTGTGACCTCATCATGACCTTAACCCTCTTGTCAAATTTACTCTATCGTACGGCAACTCTTCTCCTGACACGGCACATGGCTTTGTTCAGACTATACATCTAACAATTAATAATAACTATTTTTGTTGACTTTCAGATAGTTCTCAGATGCTTGAGCTTGCAGTCAGGTCTGTCCAGTAATAGAAACGTTATGGTGAGAGGATACACAGTCAGAATTCTCTCTCTGTCTCTTTCTCTGACAAATTACAAACAAAACCATTGGAAGGCACATGGCAGCCACATCCCAGTAATGCTAGAAGGTGGACTGTCCTTAAAATTGTCCCACAATGCCCACGGTGGTTGGGTGAGGTGGCTAAACTCGGACAGATCCAAGACCTTTGCATGGACCAACTTTATTTCGACTACTGGGGTATTGGGGTACTGAATTTCTTTTTTCCTTATTAATACGAATATTTTACATGTTTCTAATATATATTAATATTTTACATAACAGAGAGTAAGCAGTTGTGTGCGCTGCTTGTACACTTTTACCAGGACTGGGATCTACACCGGAAATGCGCTTTTACAATGCACCACTGGGTGGTGTGTGAGACAAACTGAGCGATTGCTTGTATATGGTGACGCAGGATTCAAACGAAGCAAACTCTAATACAGGGATTACTTCGAAATGGAGCCTTCAGTCAAAGGGGATCATTTTAAACGCTTCAGAATAGGAAATAAACCAACAAATTAAGGCTGAGACCAATCTTTGACCTCCCAAACTAAAAGCAATAGTGGTTATTTTGCAGGATGTATTTATAACTTAATAATCTCTCTTTTAAACTCCCCTCAAACATATTTTTTCTTCATCTTAGTCTTGATTTATCTCTCTATCTCTCTCACTCGTTTCCTTTCCCTCACTTCTGTTTGGTTTAAATACTTTCATGTCGAGATTCATTTGTTTCTTTATGTCAACATTGTTTATCTGGAGATTATTTAAACCTTCCCTGGAATATCCAGAAAGCTACAGTAGTACAACCTACAGCTAATTAAGCATTAACCATTTTTTTTGCATTTGTTAAATGGCAGTAGACTATATTTTTTAGTTTAGCGATGCTTCTAAGTTGAAACTATTCTGTTCAGGTATCATTATTAATATGAGCATCAAATCAGAGACTAGGATCAATAATCAAACCGAGATCTTTCACAGCTACACGTGGGGAAATTGAGAAGCCATCTACTTTGTATAATCTGTAAACTTCTAACAAGCTGTGGCCGAACTGGAATCACTTCAGGTTTGTCGGGATTCGGGAAAGGAAGTTACTCAGCATCAAGTGTTTGTTGACCTGTGCACTTTCCTACTGAAGGAGCTTGCTAAGATGGTGTTGATCGCCTGGCTTGGTTGGTATATAAAGCTGAGTGTGATCAGCATAGCAGAGAAAATTAACACCATGTTCTTAACTGTACACAGTGGTAGTATATACAGTAAAAATGCAGCGGCCCTAAAATTGAGCCTTGTGGAATGCCAAACTTAGCATTTTTGTGAGCAGAGAGCTCATTATTTACATGAACAAACTGACAGCGGTTAGTAAGATGGGATTTACACCAAGCGTGCTCCATACCCTGTACCCTGAGAAGCATTTATTGTATAACATTGAACTGTGGCGTCAAAAGCAACACTAATGTTGAGCAAGATTTAAATGATTATACGTTATTGCTATGCCTTCTCCTCAGAGATCCCTGGGAAATATATGCCAACTGAGACCTTATTGCCCAAGCTCAGTGCCTAACGTCACAAATAATTTTGGAACTGAAAGCAAGTGAAACCTTACGTCTAATAGAATAGGGGCTTTATTATGGTAGACGTCCACAGAATTTGACCATGCTTTGCTATAAAATATATACAACTTCTGAGTTTTTAATAGGTTAAAGCATGCCAAAGTAGCTAGTATATCTAAATTATACATCAGTAAACTATTCACAGTAAACTGCTTCCACGATCACGTTGGACAGAAAAACATTATAGCCCCATCTGCTGTTTGTGCTCTGGAATAACCGCCAATAAAGAAACCAGTACAGATGTACAGCTACACAATAAAAGTCCCAACCTCTGTAGTCGATTTATTGATTGGCCCAAGCTGTTGCGGTAATGATGGCAATGGGGAATATAATATACTACAAAATAATTAGTCACCTGTGACTAAAATGTACTTATTAGTTTTGCCTTACATCCACAATCCTGAAGAGAATTTCCTGCAGTCACGGACTTTTGCCACTGCTGGTAAACCTGTATGACCGTACGCTTTGATACACCTGCATATTCAGCTATTTCCTTCACACTATGGCCTTTGGCACGTACAAATGCAGTAACTCCTTTTTGCCAATTGAATCTGCATGGCAACCCATTTTCCAAACATCAAACAATACATTCGCTGCACTGTACCACCTCTTCTCAATCTATGAATCCTGTCGCACACTCAACAGGTATAGATAGCCCGGTCATCCTCGTGCAAATTAAGCCATCTGCAGGAGCCTGAGGTTACTACCACCGTATTGTTCAACAATTTGCAAAATCTGTATAGATAGGAGCAACAACAATACATTGTATCTTTTACATTGTGTGATTTTCTGATGAATAAATTGATCACTTTTTGGCATTTTATTAGAGCAGAGAAGTTTCGGAGTCTGGGTTGGGGGAATGGTGACAAGACCAAAGTAGCAACGCATTTTATATGTTGAAAACGTTTAAAATACGGAAATCATAATGATTTTGGTGCACACTTTTTTGTTGACGCAATGAATGATATTTTAATACCTAAGCCACTCATTTAATACGTATTTCTGACGTGAATTTATAAGCTGAGACCATAAAAGTTCCCCTGATTAAAGAATCACCCAGATATTACATTTACGACGTGTATTTGTGTTGTCTTTTCTATCTATTGTTTTAATACACTAGCTTCTTACTGGCTTAACCTTCCACATTGATGGATGAAACTGAAACTGATTGCCTTCTGGTCGAATCGATCGGTTACGCAAGCCCTTTGTCGTCCACTATATAGTGCACTATTTAGGAAGTAGGGAGCTATTTGGGATTGAGCCATGGACTGGAAGAAGGAACTAGCCGAGCATTACAGTTCGGAGCTGCACTGAATAGTATAGACGACCTGTAACGCTATGGTGATACCTTGCAAACGGCAAGACATGTAATTCAAGGTAAGATATGTATCCGGCAATGTGCGGTGTGTCTGGTTACCATTTTATACGTAATAGTATTAGTCAGGGTCACAGCTAATTTAAGTCGCTTCCTTTCTGTTTCGGCGAGTGTGTCGAGTCCAAACCGCATACTAGCGTACTAAAAAGTAGGCAAGTAATACGGTATGCGATTTGAGACGCTGCCGATAGTGCTGTCGTTAGCCAGTTAGTAGCGTAACAGCATAAACACTAACCTATTAATATCTAATTAACGTTCTGTGAAAGTTAGTACACACTTACGTTAATGCCCTAAGTCTTCCAATGAGCTTCGCAGAGGTGTGATAAGCAACTGCTGGCTGTTTTACCCTTACTGGGAGCTACATTGCTAAAGCTAACTACTGTATTGAGATTGTGGGACTTCAAAGGGGTCAGAGATCCTGTTCAAATACTACATATATTAATTCTTAATTCAGAATTGAATTAAGACTGACCATTGTGGGCACAACAATGGTAATGACATAGTAATGCACATGGTCATGTGAATGGTGCCGGTGTGGGTTCATGAGGAACAGCAGTGTTTAGTTTTACTCTTATGATGCTATCTTTTTAACACGCTGAGTAAAAAAGTACAGTTTACTCATCGTTAGGAGGGAAGTGGAGGGTGTCGGTAGAGCCAAAATGCCATGTCCACAAAGCTACACCATTACTCAAGCAACTGTGGTATACATTATATAGCCAAAAGTTGCAACCAAAATATTAGGGTATTAGTTTAGGGTTTGACTCCCAGTTGCTGCTTCACCTTTCCGAGAAGGCCTTCCACTAGATTTTGGAACACCGAGGTTGGACGATAAGCCTCGGGTCACAGCTGGCATTCCATTCCATCCCAAATGTGTCTGTTGGACTTTGTGTATAGGCCAGCCAAGTCCTCCATCAAAGTTGACAAACCATTTTTTTATGGGGTTTGTTTAAAAGGGTTGACTTGTTTTGAAGAGGAAACCTAAGAAAGCGTCATAACGAGCCATATTAGTCTATATATATATGCCTTATATTATAAACCTGAAATACCAGAGATCACCATTTAGAACGGGTGTCTAAATACTTTTGGCCAAGCATAGATAAGAACATGTTCAGATGCCCTAACCTCTAAATGATTAAATGTTTTGTCAGCCATAGAGACCTGAGGCCAATGTCGGGCACTCCAGGGAGGAACCATGCAGCAGAAGAGGAACATCCAGATCATAGAATGGGAAGACTTGGACAAGCGCAAGTTCTACTCCTTTGGCGTGTTCATGACCATGACCATTCGCGCCACGGTCTACCCTGCTATGCTCATCCGTACCAGGCTTCAGGTCCAGAAAGGGAAGTCTCTCTACACAGGCACCTATGACGCCTTCCGGAAAATCCTACGAGCCGAGGGAATTCGGGGACTTTATCGGGGTTTCATGGTCAACACCTTTACACTCATATCGGGCCAGGCCTACATCACTACATACGAGCTGGTGAGGAAGTACGTCTCAAATTACTCCAAGGACAACACGTTCAAGTCCCTGGTGGCGGGAGGGTCGGCGTCGCTGGTCGCCCAGAGCATCACCGTCCCCATAGACATGATCTCCCAGCAGCTTATGATGCAGGGCCAAGGGGAGCATCTGACGCGCTTTAAGGTCAAAGCGACACCAGGAACGAAACACGGGGTCGCTTTCGGCCAGACCAGAGATATTATAGCTCAGATATTTGCGGCAGACGGCTTCCGGGGTTTCTACCGGGGGTACGTGGCATCGCTTCTCACGTACATCCCCAACAGTGCAGTCTGGTGGCCCTTTTACCACTTTTATGCAGGTAAGACATTGAAATAAGATTAAGATTAAACAAGAACAAGGGCAGACGATCTGTGATAAAAAGAATGGCGAAACCAGGGAAAGAGTGAAGAGACCTAAAGAGGAAGTGACTAGAAAGGCAGGGTATTTATAGGAGTAGAGAATATACAGGCTGATCAATTACAGCTTGTTGTGGAAAGGGAAAAGTGTCAGAAAAGAGCTATGTAGGTTGATGGGTGCCAGAAATAGCAGTTAGCTGCATAACCCTGACAGTAACCTTTAATTAAAATAAAGTTGTACCAGTACCATTGAA
Source organism: Ancistrus triradiatus (assembly GCA_025084515.1). Lineage (NCBI taxonomy): Eukaryota > Metazoa > Chordata > Actinopteri > Siluriformes > Loricariidae > Ancistrus > Ancistrus triradiatus. The sequence continues at coordinate 210,405 of JAJAGP010001135.1, forward strand.
ACCAAGTGTCACAGCCTTAAGCCACAAGGTCAGTGGGCATTCCTGTCATCCTCAAATACTCCTCATACGCATGTCAGAAATTTCTCTGTAAACCACGGGTGTGGGTGATCTTTAAGAAATTTGAAATTTTGTGAGTATGATGCACAGAGATTTATTTTGCTGACTCATAGCTTTAATCTTATAGGCCGAGCAGCTCTGGAACAGGAACTGCTATCGATATTTTAATAAACGTATGACTGGTCATTCTTAAATCATACTGTAATCTGCTCCCCACAGAACAACTGTCCAAACTGGCGCCAAGCAACTGCCCGCATTTAGTTCTGCAAGCCATGGCTGGACCACTGGCGGCTGCCACCGCCTCCACTGTCACCAATCCGATGGACGTAGTTCGAGCCAGGGTCCAGGTAATTACCTTTCAGCAATTCTAACTGACTGACTTTACCATAGTCTCACAGTCTTTTTTGGTACTGTTGAGGTGAATAGTTCCGAGACAGATTATTATTTCCAATTATTATTTTTAATTTGTTATCATTGCCAACGGACATTGGTCAGATGGTTTGTAAACGACACCTCATTTAAGATTCCCAGTGAACCGACAGCGATTATGGAATTAGGAATGGGATGGACATCCTGATTAAGCCTCGAATGAAATTGTGTCTGCACTGACAGGTCGAAGGCAGGACGTCGGTTATCGAGACTTTTAAGGAGCTGATCAGAGAAGAAGGTTTCTGGGGGATGACCAAGGGTCTCTCCGCCCGCATCATATCCTCGACTCCGACGGCAATAGTCATGGTGGTTGGGTACGAAACTCTGAAAAAACTGAGCCTCCGGCCAGAGCTAGTTGACTCCAGGCACTGGTAAAGGAGGACCTGTTGCGTTTCAGCTTTCATGTCAGTGGCCGTAACTTTCATTCAGATTTTATCGGGTCGTGGATGTATTTTATATTTGGTCATGTTAGGGAATATTTTAATATTTTAGTGACTGTATAAATGGTGGACGACTTGGGATCCCCACTGAGCCGTTCCAAAGCCGGTAAGTGGACAGTTTGAGACTTGTCTTCTGCTTCTGTTTGCACAGTAGAACGCTGCTGAGATTGCTGGAGACATTAGGTCTATGATTCTAGTTCTATGATTGATGGCTCTCTATATTCATTACCTGCACAAACAGCAGAGAGCAGGCGCCCTTATCTACACCCTCTTACAACTGATACAGTCTTATCTGCAACCATGGGTTAAGTGGCACTTCTGGTTCATAGTCCAGTACTTTAACCGCTGAGCCACCACTGTCGCCATTACCTCTGAATGTTTTTATAATTCTGTTTGAAATGTTTTGTGTATTTATTTATTGCAGAGCATTTAGCTCTGTCTCCTCACAACCCCAGAGATCCTTGGGTTGAATCCCAGTCCGGACTCCGCCTGTGTGGACCCCATGTCTGTGTGGGTTTTCTTTGGTACTCCCATTTACTCAAAAAGTGCATAGACAGGCATTAGATTCATTGGGCTCTGTAAATTGTTGCAGTATGAGCTAGGTCTAATACGTGGTCACACCTAAAGGGAGCAGCTGTTTTCAGAGTTACAATGATTTGTAGTGTTTTGCTATTTTAACACTTGATCAGGGATGAAGAGGAATTGCCATCATTTTTTTTTTTACAGAGGAATTTGAATAGTTTGTACTGGTTTTGTTTTGTTTTGAATTTTTTTGCTATTTTAACAGTTAACAGTTGTCCAGGGGTGAAGAGGAATTGCAATAATATTTATGTTTTTTTAAATGTTTTTTATGTTTGTTTTTTTATGTTTTTGCAATTTTAACAGTTGACCAGATATAAGAAGGAATTGCAGTAATTTGAACCTGTTTTTTTTTTGTTTGTTTGTTTTTTTCAGTTGTCCAGGGGTGAAGAGGAATTGCAATATTTTATTTTATTTTATTTTAACAGTTGAACAGGGAAGAAGAGGAATTGCAATAATTTTTATTTATTATTTTTTTTACAGAGGAATTTGAATAGTTTGTATGGGTTTTGTTTTGTTTTTTATTTATTTATTTATTTATTTCAATTTTAACAGTTAACAGTTGTCCAGGGGTGAAGAGGAATTGCAATAATATTTATGGGGTTTTTTTTTTCGTTTTTGCAATTTTAGCAGTTGACCAGATACAAGAAGGAATTGCAATAAGTTGAACCTGTTTTTTTTTTTTTTTTTTTTTTTTTTTTCCTTTTTCAGTTGTCCAGGGGTGAAGAGGAATTGCAATATTTTATTATTTTTTTTAATTAATTAATTTATTTTTTTAAGTTGAACAGGGGTGAAGCGAAATTGCAATAATTTATCCTTTTTTTTGCAATTTGAACAGTTGACCAGGTGTGAAGAGGAATTGCAATAATCATTACATGTTTTATTTTATTTTATTTTTTTGCAATAGTAACAGTTGACCAGGGGTGAAGAGGAATTGCGCTATTTTTTTTTTTGGTTCTTTTTTCTTTGCAATTTTAACAGTTAACCACAGGTGAAGAGGAAATTTAAGAATTTGTATGTTTTTTAAAACTAATTTTTGCCATTTTAAAATTTGACCGCACAAGACAGTACATTTCCTAACATAAATAGCTTATGGTTTTAATCCACGAACCTGTGTAGATACCCATTATCCATTGGTAGGACTAATTATGCCGAGGTTAATTAGGTTAATTAGTGTTTATTCAGTTCCTTCCTTAGTGTATCATCGTCTTTTTCAGTATAAGATTTGAATATATCCGCACACATTTGAATTTACACTTTTGTTTACTGATGGTCAAATGTGTTGACTGTTCCTGGTTTCAAATACAGGTAGGCACCACTTAACGTCTGCGTTACATTTTGTGAAACAAGACTTTGACATGGACATTACCATAATACATAACAGTAGTTTAGAGACTTTGCACATGGTGTTTTATTTTTAACAACAATGTTAATTAAAAGACATTATGAAATCATTTAGGACAGTACTGTACGATACAGTAATTCTTATCTTTGTACCTTTTAGAAAACTTGAAACACTTACCGAAAACGAAAGAACGATACCAGGTTTCTTTCTGCCTTTCAAGTCTGTGATTCTTTTTTCTGTCAGCAGGTCTCGCAAGGGTCTAATTTTCTGTCATTTAGATGTGAATTAGATGTATATAAGACAGATATTTATCTCCTCTTATAATTATTAAGACCTCAGCCATTAAAGCAAACAGACGTTGATTGGATGGACATTTGACAGCGCTTACCTCTAGGCTTACCTGGATTTGGGGAGGACCATACAGTGTGCCATCCTAACAGTGAACACTTCAAAACACCCACATAAAATGGCCTTCTTATCGTTTACAGTAGTCTTAAAGATTTTAAGTTAAATTGACCTTTGACTACAGTAAACACAAAAATCTGTGGTTCACAATCTGTTAAAGGCTTTTACTGATGCCAGGTTTGAGAAACAAACTGGCAAAATTGTACAGAAAGATGTCCGAGATGTTTGGTTTCTCCTCTGGTAAAGCGGAGTAAAAACATTTAAGACATTCATTGTGGTAAATTAGCTTAATCTCACACTGAAATCAGAGGGAAATGAAAAAAGTGAAAAGAAATGAGCAGGAAATAATTATTTTAAACAAAACCACATGCCACAATTATTGACACTCCCACTTGGTGACCCCAAAATGCTCTTTTTCTTTATAAATATCCAAAAGATCCTTTTTACTGTGCAGGGGTGCAAAATAAACTTCGGCCAGGCAAGTTTGTCACAGTTCCAGTTGATTGGAAATTTTTATTCACTGACCAAATTGTAGTTCATTTTCAAATTGTTTTTATAGCCATTCCTTGACTTCTGTTGTCCTTAACATATGGAAGATTGACTACGAGAATCTGACCTGTGTCACCTTGAAATTTCTCAGACACAGAACAACTTAAAGTAAAATATAAACAGAAAAAAAATGTTTCAGTTACATTTTGTTTAGGACCAGTAATTGTCTCATGTGGTTTTGTTAAAAATAATTTTTCGATCATTGTTTTTCTCAGACTAAATTCAATTCAGTTAAAAGACGTATTGAGATTTGTAATTTTTTTTCCAGTCTGAGATTAAGCTATTTTACCGAAAGTACATCTATTATTTACCGGGGCGACTGTACAGTCTGTATACAAAAAAATGCTTCTCAGGTCTGAAAGGAAGTCTGCTTGGATTGAATTCATGAATATAATATATTTTATTAGAAAGAGCGGTAAACTTTTATTGTGTATTCTATGACTAATTTATTTTTGTTACAGACTACTTAGGAAATCTCTTGGTTTGGGGTGAACTGTAAAAGAAATTGTTATAACTATGGTACCTCTTTGCCTCTTTGGGTTCTGCACTGGAAACTGCAATGTTTGAAATCCATGAACTGTGTTTACAAAGGGCTTTTTGTTTTTTTGAAGAATGGAAGCACATTGGTCTAAAAGTACATGTAAGAACGATATGAGAAGTGAGAGAATATTACCTTGTCTGAATGCTTTGTCACTTAATGTCACTGTCAAAACGTCAAAATAAAACAAGGAACTCATCTCTTTGCCTCCCAAACATGAGACTGAACGCTAGGCTTGGGTTCATATTCAATACATGTTAACAATATTACATGGCTTCTGTGCTGGGGCCTAAATATACACTCACCGGACACTTTAGCAGGTACACCTTGCTAGTACTGGGTTGGACCACAAGAACTGCCTTAATTCTTCATGGTGTAGGTTCAACAAAGTGCTGGGAACATTCCTCACAGATTCTTCCGTTCCACAACATCCCAATGGTGCTCTACTGGTGACTGTGGAGACCATTTCAGTACAGTTAACACTGTTCAACACTGTCACGTTCACGAAAACACAGAGAAAACACATCAAACTGTTAAAAAATGGAATGACATGGATGCTTTGAGCAGGAATTATCGGGGGGACATTTTAAACCTTCCAAAAACTACGCCGATGCTCTAAAGTGTCCCATTGTGAATTATATTTTTGCTAGCGTTAACAGAAAGAAGTGGATGCAATCACCATAGGGGAAGTTCTATAAATTGTCCAGCAGGGGGTGTAATACCCCACAGTAAGATTATAAGAGTAAGGACGAAGTACACGTACGCTGTAGAGTTCAGGTAGAACCAGAACGTTGCTGGTTTTTAAGTAAAATAAAGCTCCATGTGTAATATTGTCCCTTCCCTCATGATATTACACACCAGATATTAAATTCATGAATAGTACTTTGTTAATAATATAAAAGCTCTAAGTATACGCTCAATCAGTGTTGCCCAAATCCGATATTTTTCGTCATGTGTGCGACTTTTACCTCACTCGCCATCCGTCATCAATGGACGCTGAGGAGAATGGAAAATGGACGACAGTAGTGAGGGAGATTTTTGGTTGGGATGGTGAAGCAACAGGCCTCGTAAAAGTTTGGGGCGATATCTCGGTGGAAACCACATTAGAAAGCACATATGAAATCTCACCCACTTCGTGTTTGAGGAAATATCTAAGGAGGATGTGGAGGCAGTGTAAAGGGATAAATAAAAGATTAAAAGCAAAGTTTAAAGAAACCAAGGACACAAACTAAAGAAGTAGACGTGGCTGAATAAAGTGCCCCCTTTTAAATGACCATTAAAGAAGTGCTTGTTACTGTTGACTTCACTTTGATTGCTTACCTCTGGACAAGCGGGTCACGTGAAGCATTGCTGTTTTGTTTAGTTTAGCTCACATTAAAAAGTGTGAAAATCCTAAAAAAAAATCTGAGTTGGTCAGAAAACAGGATTTGGGCTGCTTTGCCTGCGGTGTGAATGTAGCCTAAGAGTCTTTGTGAAAGGATGAGATGTTTGTGAAAGGAATAGATGTAATAAGCAGTGGCTCCATTACATCCATGCCAGTGACCAGATAAACCATTGGGATGAGTACATGTGGATTATGGCAGATGGAAAAAATGTTTCTCATTCTGGTAGCTGTCCTGTCGAAATTGACAGAGACCTATAAAAAGAACTTTCAGAGTTTGAGTTCATAATAAGCATTGTCAGGTATGTTGAAGTCTCTTTGGTGTTCTGGAAGTGTTAATGTCTGGAAGTGGTAATGATGAAGAAGAATAAAGTCAATAAGTCAAAGCATTGTCTCAAAGCAGCTTTACAATTTTAGATTATTTTCCATCATAAGCCCAATCCCAAATTGAGCAAACCTTGGGAGGACCAAGAATCAAAAAGGGACCTAATCTCCTTGGTCAAGGTATTGGTGGCTCCATGATTAAGGGGTAGTGCACAGTGCAATCAGGCAGGTCCAGAGGGTAAGAGGAACCACAGCAGACCTCTGTATCTCTTACAGAATCAACACCATGGACCCACACCAAGATGTTGAAGAAAAGAAAAGTACAGATGGTCAAAGAACAATAGAGGAGCTTAAAACACAATCCTCTAAATTACAGGGAGAATCAGAAAGTATTAAGTTACGTTATTTTCCATGACATCTCCTTCACGTAGGTCTCTCCAGCTCTGGATTTCTCTGTTTATCCCTGGGATTTTCTTTTTCTCCCTACTGCGGTTTCCAGCCTTTCTCTCGTTCTTTAAATTCTTCGTCCTTTACGCGATCGTGCCCACGAGAAACTGCGCTCGGTCTCTGGGCAACTACCGACTCCCATGGTGCTGTTTTATGAAATGTCTCAGTCTGTTGAAAGGAGCTTCACTTTGTTCTGATTTAGTGACTCACTTGCTGTAGCGCTCTGTGGGACAGCAGTGGGCTTTCCTACAACTGTGCCTTGTATGTCAGTCTGGAGAAAACAGGCAAAGCACAGGCAAGACTGAAAAGTTGGACTAATAGTTAAATATCCTACGCTGTCTCAAAGTGAGAGTCGTCACGAATTTATCTAATAAATTGTCACTGTAAAAGCAGCTTCATACAATACTAATAGGCAAGAAGTGGAAGGTGCAGGTAGAGGCAAACTATCATTTAGAAACACTTTGAATACCAGTCACATTACACTGATACTCACTCGTGCAGAATTTATATACAGGTGTGTGTAAAAAAGGTTGTTTAAAGACCACATTAAGTACTGTGAAATAGGTTGTTGACTGGACATCACCATAGTCATACAGACTTTTTGTGCTACTGTAAATGACAATGTACAGAACAAGCACACATTAACACACCAACACAAACACACACACACTGTATAACCATAAATTAATTGCGCACAATGGAACGTAAACATAAATGAACATACCTCGCTGGCTGCACACAACCAAGAGGGAATGATTCCACTAAATAGAAATACTATTTTCCAGAACAGGCAATGCAATAGCATCTTTTAACCACTTTAAACGTTTAAGTAGGTACATCCAGTGTGGTGCTACTAGTAGTAAGTTACAGTGGTAAAAGACATTTATTTCCTATTATAATTTGTTATAATTGTTAAGACCTTGGTCACTAAAGCAAACAGACATTTGATCGGATGGTCATTAAAAGGTTGCTCACCTGCAGTGGGACAAAAAAGTATTTAGTCAGCCACTGATTGTGCAAGTTCTCCTACTTAGAAAGATGAGAGAGGTCTGTAATTTTCATCATAGCTACACTTCAACTATGAGAGACAAAATGAGAAAAAAATCCAGGGAATCACATTGTAGGATTTTTTTAAAGAATTTAATTGTAAATCATGGTGGAAAATAAGTATTTGGTCAATAACAATCAATACTTTGTAAGATAACCTTTTTGTTGGCAATGACAGAGGTCAAACATTTCCTGTAAAGTCTTTCACAGGTTGGCACACCACTGTAGCTGGTATTTGGCCCATTCCTCCATGCAGATCTCCTCTAGAGCAGTGAATGTTTTGGGCCAACACGGACTTTCAACTCCGTCCACAAATTTTCTAAGGGGTTTGAGGTCTGGAGACTGGCTAGGCCACTCCAGGAGCTTGAAATGCTTTTTACGGAGCCACTCCTTCGTTGCCCGAGCGTGTGTTTGGGATCATGGTCATGCTGGAAGACCCAACCACGTTCCATCTTCAATGCTCTCACTGATGGAAGGAGGTTTTGGCTTAAAATGTCACGATACATGGCCCCGTTTCATTCTTCCCTTAAACACGGATCAGTCGTCCTGTTCCCTTTGCAGAAAAACAGCCCCAAAGCATGATGTTTCCACCCCCATGCTTCACAGTAGATATGGTGGTTCTTGGGATGCAACTCAGCATTTCTTCTTCCTCCAAACACGACGAGTTGAGTTTTTACCAAAATGTTCCATTTTTGGTTTAATCTGACCAGATAAAACCATTGGGATGGGTACATGTGGATTATGGCAGATGGAAAAATGGTTCTCATTCTGGTAGCTGTTCTGTCGAATCCTGTAGTTCTGGGATTTTTGCTCACCGTTCTCATGATCATTTTGACCCCATGGGAGGAGATCTTGCGTGGAGCCCCAGATCGAGGGAGATTATCAATGGTCTTGTATGTCTTCCATTTTCTTACAATTGCTCCCACAGTTGATTTATTCACACCAACCTGCTTGCCTATTGTAGATTCACTCTTCCCAGCCTGGTGCAGGTCTACAATTTTCTTCCTGGTGTCCTTCCACAGCTCTTTGGCCTTGGCCATGGTTGAGTTTGGAGTCTGACTGTTTGAGGCTGTGGACAGGTGTCTTTTATACAGATAACGAGGTCAAACAGGTGCCATTAATACAGGTAACGAGTGGAGGACAGAAGAGCTTCTTAAAGAATAAGTTACAGGTCTGTGAGAGCCAGAAATCTTGCTTGTTTGTGGGTGACCAAATACTTATTTTCCACGATGATTTACAATGAAATTCTTGAAAAATCCTACAATGTGATTTCCTAGTTTTTTTTCTCATTGTGTCTCTCATAGTTGAAGTGTAGCTATGATGAAAATTACAGACCTCTCATCTTTCTAAGTAGGAGAACTTGCACAAACAGTCATTGACTAACTACACCCCCCCCCACCCCCCACTGTACATAGGGCTAGGGTTTTGGATAGCATGGAGGGTGATTAAAATACCTCATATGTTAATAGCAAAAAATTAGACACCAGGAGTTTAGACAGCAGGTTTGATGTTTTGATGTAATGTGATTGGACCTGGGTCATAATATGATGAATCTAAGGTACAAATGGCAGCAAACATTTGAAAAGAACTGAAGGGTCATCGATCCATGAAAGGACAAGCTGTCTAGAGATTCAGAACTGTTGACTCTTCCTAGGAGAGTTCATATATCAAAGATGACAAGAGCTAAAAGAAGTGAAAAATCAAAGAGAAGAACCTTCTGTACTTATATCCACTCTAAGAAAACCACTAGACAAGAATGATGTTCTAGCAAAAAACAACAACAACAACAACAACAACTGCTCTCCAAATCTAAAAAAGTGAACAGAAATGGCAGAAACGGAAGTAAAAGCCCACTGCACACCAACAACCAATCTGAGCCAATCTTTGAAACAGGGTGAGTGTGAGTGTAGCATGTCCAGCTTGTGGTCATTAAGGAGGAAAGAAATGACTCAAGACAATTTACAGGAGAATTTCAGAGTGGCAGACTGTCACCCGAACTTTAAGTGGTTGAATGATCAATAAGACACCAAGCAAAAATACTGCACATGAGAAAATCAGTTTAACAAAATGCCACGGTCCTGTCGGAGTCCAGACTTTGTTTCAATCGAGGCAGAAAATTGGGCTAAAGTGCAGAGGAGAGGAAAACTACGCCCATGTATAGTGTAGCATCTACAATTGCCATTCTTGTGATTACTGGTTGAACAAAGTATAACCTGTACCCTATATACACCTTTAATGAGTACTTTGGTAGCATTATCGGTGTCCATCAGGAATTGCTTTGAAGAGATTGCACTGTTTATTATCCCCACCAACACCATTGGTCTCAATTGAGGTACCATGTGACATTTCTTCTGACATTTATACGTCTGGTTAGTAACTACAGAAAAAAGTAGTGTTGATTAAAAAGGTTCTACCAGCTATTAAATACAAGTGCTTACATTTTCCCAGTCTGCACTGTCAATGATTAATGAATGCGTGTTAAGTGGGGGTGCCACAGATCTGCCTGCACTACCACTACAAGAGAAACTCCGAAGCCGGCACATAATGAAACGTGCCACAATCCGAATGATGACCACCAACTTGCCAGAGGCTGAATTAACAACTGAGAGAAGCAATCAATATTTAGACTAACACCTGCTCTTGATGCATTGGCTATTCCACTGGGAATCCATTATATAACCTCGTCTTTGTTAATTACTAAAAAGCCCGAACACTACATAAATTAAAACAAATATTCCTTGATACTAGTTTTTCCAAAGATCACACCAAAAGTACAATGAGCAGTGCTCCAGGATGTGAGGAAAAACTCTTGAACTTGCTGTTCTTGGAATTCCCAATAATCCCATACATTTTCAACATGACGTCAGTCCAGTCACTTTGCTGGATAGTCAGAGCATCCCAAATCTACTAACACTCCAACTCTATCCATGCTGTCTGAGTATTGAGTCTGATCAAATAAGCTACTGACTATTTAGTTTTATACTACATTCCTCTGGCTCAGTGGTTAGAACCAGCTCTTGGAGTTGACTTTACTGAGGGCATAGGTTCAAATTCTGGGTGTGTGTCTTATAATAAAGGTGGGGTGATGGAATGGCACTCTGCCCTGGGTGCATCTCTGTCTGTGCCCAATGAATACCAGATTAACGTCAAAAGTAAAATTTATATGTATAGTGCTGTTCACAATGGATTTACAACCATCTAGGGTCCAAATCTAGGGTCCACAGCCCTAATTGAACAACCCTGGGGTGACAGTGGAAAGAAAAAAACTCAGTAAACATTATAAGAAAGAAACCTTAGGAAGACTAAGACTCTAAAAGCGACCCAACCTCTTTGGGTGGCTTAGATATTATATGTAAGAATAAAGCTATGTTACCTAATTAATAATAAACAGAAGCTTTGGCAAACAGATGTTAATGACTGGCAAAAAAGGAGTGATTACATTTGGGCGTGTCCCAATACTAGTGCCTGCGTATGGGGGCGTGTCTCAATACTTTTGGATTGGGTTGAAATTTGAAATCGGAACATTCCATCCACGCATTTTTATGGGAGACTTTTCATTTTTAAACTTACAGTAAATGTATTAAAAAATAACAAATCAGACCGACTCCGAAAATAGATCTAGGCAACGGTGTCTGAACCGTGTCTGTACATTAAGCGGTTCGAGCTGTATTAATTGCAGAAATGTGTGGAATAATAATAATAATAAGAAGAATAAATTCTAACATTTTCTGCATAAATATGACCTAAACCATCATCAGTTTTCACACAACAAGTCCTAAAATCAGATATAATAACCCCGTTACACAATGAGAACAAACTATTATACCTTGGTCAGTTAATTTTATTGAGGAAAATGGTCCAATATTACATTTAGTGCAAAAGTATGTGACCCTCTAGGAATTAGCCGTTAATGTAAGGTGAAAGATGAGTCAGATGTTTCAGTCAATTGGATCCAATCAGGTGGAGTGGGCACCCTGTTTTATTTAAGAACAGGGATTATCAAAAGTCTGCTCTTCCCGCACGTGTTTGTGGAAGTTATCATGGGACGAACAAAGGAGATTTCTGAGGACTCACAAAAAGAGTTGTTGATTCCTCAATCAGGCTGGAAAAGTTACAAACCCCATCTCTAAAGAAGTTTTGGACTCTCCCCAAATCCACGTCAGACAGATGGTGTATACAAATGGGAACTTCAAGACCATTGTTACCCTCCCCAGGAGTGTCGCCCAACAAAGATTCACTCCAAGAGCAAGGAGTGTAATCGTTGTTGAGGTCAGAAAACCACAAAGAACACAGAGTAACTTCCTAAGCAACTGAAGGCCTCCTCTCAACATTGGCCTAATAGACCTTTTTTTGGTTTAAAGAAAACGTATGTTTGGAAGAAATGAAAACCCTGCATTCCAGCATACAACCTTATCCCTCTGTGAAACATGGTGGGTGGTATATGCAATTGTTTGGGCCTGTTTTGCCTGCACGTGCAGGACGGCTTGTCATCACTGACGTACACAATTATTCTGAATGAATACATAGAATTCTAAGGAAAAATATCATACATCTTGTCCATGACTGAATCTCAAGAGAAGGTGGTCATGCAGCAAGACAGGCGACCCAAGCACACAAGCCGTTTCTACCAGAGAATTGTTACGTAAGAATAAATTCATGTTTGGAATGGCCAAGTCAAAGTCCTGCCTTAACCACTGGAAAAATGTTTTTTGGAAGGACCGAATCGATCACTAATGTGAGGAAACCAACCCACCAACATCCCAGAGGCTGAAGCCTGTTCTGTAACGAGAAATTGGCTAAAATTCCTCCGAGCCGGTGTGCAGGACGGATCACAACAGCTACAGGAACGTTTAGCTGCAGTTAGTGCTGCACCGGGGGGTCACACCAGATACTGAAGCACAGGTTCCACAGACTTTTGCCACTCCACTAATATGTAAATATTTGATCAGTTTCCTCAATCACTAATGACCAAGTTAAATATTTTTGTCTCATTTGTTAACTGGGTTCTCTTTATCTACTTTTAGGACTTGTGTGAAAATCTGATTATGTTTTTGGTCATATTATGCAGAAATATAGAAAATTCAGAAAAGGGTTTCAAGCACCACTGTATGAGAGATGACAATTTCAAAATAACTTTTCAAGCACTGTATAATTAAAACATAATATGAAAACATTGAATTGTACTGTACAATAGTCATTTGTATAGAGCCTTTGCATCTTCTCTAAATCTTGCAACACTCGGACTAGCTTTCTGTCATTCAGACGTGAATTAGATGTATACAAGACATTTTATTTCCTATTATAATTCTTAAGATGTCGGCCATTAAAGCACATACCTGTATGTGATTTTATGACAGATAAACCTTTGACACAGGAGGTCAGGTCTGTGTTTTAATGACTGCTGGATGATGGATGCCATGCATTAGCCGGTGATGAGGTTGGGGTTTAATCTGGAGTCCTGCAGCTGAGGTCTGTCCAATGAGGCGTACTAAATACATCACAGTCTTTCAGAAATGGCCGCGTGTTTCCTTTTAAAAAAACAAAACAAAAACAAATGATTAACATCTCTGTATTACTAATTTTTTAAGCAGAACACCAACGACGGTTACGCCGGTTTAAAACAGGCTGCGTCTGCAGCACATTCACATCCCTTTTTTAAAAACAAAAGGTTAAAACAAAGAAGATCCAGATAGCAGGATCGTGCCTAGTGATTGATGGGATTGATTGAAGCCCAGTTCTTGGTGAGGGTGTGCATGTGTGGGGCTTTCTTTTTTCCTCGGCGCTTCCCGGGGTAAAGACAAAGTGCTCCCTCCCCTCGTGCAACATTAATTATCAAGTGCTGTCCAGAAGGCACTTTGTCAAGGAGATAAATGAACCACCAGAAGAGAAGGAACAAATGAGACAGGCGAAGAAGGACGCTCTCTCTACCCCCTCTTCTTTCCCTGAGGCACCCATTCCAATTGCAGGGGAGTCGGGACCCAGGATAAATGGTTTGCCCTGGGAAATACAGTGGAGAGCAGAAGTTTGAGACCACTAGTGAAAATGTTTCTGTTTTGCGTTTTCCTCTCTTAAGTTTTAGTGTTAGAAACCATATAATCAGTTATCTTTTGGTGGGGAAAAACAAACATTTTGGAACTGTTTGCTATGTCCACTTGACCTAAAGCTCGTAAAGAATTTATGTGGGCACTTGACGACAGAGAAAGCCAGTACTCAGTACCACCACAAGATGCTCTTGAATATTGTGAAATCGCCCTGGGAGTCCATGCCAACCGCCATTATAGCCAAAGGAGGAACATACCAAATAGTAATCCATTCTGAAATATGTGAAAAGATTGTTATTCAACATTTCACAAAAATGATTAGGTTGATTTGTCATCAAACACTATTAAATTTGAGAAAAGTGCAAAAAAGAAGCATTTAATCTAGTGGTCTCAGACTTTTGTCACACCATAATATATCAAAGACTGTTAGAGAACTACTTACTAAGAATTGTGTCCTAACAATAAAGCAATACATGTCTCAAATTATAATACGACAAAAATGTCTTATATAGCCTACAATACATTCAATTCAAGGCTGAATTGCAGAAAATCGCGACATCTGCTGACGGAAAAGAGAATCGCTGTCTTGAAGGCAGAAAACAGCATACAGGCTAGGTTCCTTTCGTTTTCCTTAAGTGTTTTGAGTTTTTAAAGATACAAAGATTAGAACTGCGGTATTATACAGTACAGTACTGTCCTAATGCGTTCATATTGTGTATTAATTACTACTAATATTGTTGAAATTAAAGCACAAAGTATCTAACCCTACCCATGTGACTATGGTGATGTCCATTTCAATCGAAGTCCTGTTTCACAGAACATGACGCAGCTCTGACTGTGTTTCTATTAATATTTTATTGGGGTATTTCTCCTTTCAGCTTTAGTCATGTCATTTCTGGAAAACCAAAGTCTTCCATTTATTAACTCAACTCAGATGAATGGTATGACGAAAAGCGTTTTACTTTGAACTTTTCCAAGCATTCTTTTCCTGTTGTTTCCATCGACATGTCGTTCTGGATTCCGTTTTATTTCAGTGTACGTCAGGTCTGCTCTACATTTAAGAAGATATTAGTGAACAGCGACTCCTAGGCCATTGAAGCAGTGTGTAGAAGAGGGAGGGGGAGCTGTGACGCTCATATACACACGCTCGGTCTCCATCAGTGGTCCAGATGAGAACGGCACAGTGAGACCAAGAGACTGGAGCAGGGTGGATGAAGGGCTAGGATAAGACAAAAAGTGGAGGACAAGCAGAGGACAGAATTTGGACTCAAAACCTGAAAGCTGCCCAGAATCACCACTTGCCTGTTTTGTCCCCTCCTATTTTTGAAATCTGTAAACAATGCCCAACTTTGCAGGGACCTGGAAGATGAAAAGCAGTGAAAATTTCGAAGAGCTCCTCAAAGCCCTTGGTAAGTAGGATCATCTAATAAAATCCCTTTTTTAATCTAGAATATGGAGCTGCATTCAGGCTTTTAGATCACATGGTGTCATTTGTTTCCTCTCTTGTCTTGCCAAGTGACATGTTCTCGTTTTTTTTTTCAGAAGCATATTCAGGGATTTAAGTGGTGTGAAGAGTAAATCACGATTATTCCCAGCCTGTTGCACAGCCTTTCGCTGCTGCTTTGTTGCTTTGGCTCTGCGTTCCATTCTTATTTAAATTTTCAATTTAAACGTTCTCCAAGAGTGCTGGCCAAGAGCCGAAAATGAATATGGTTAGCCTATTTTATCCAGCATAATAAAAATCCTTTTTTTGGATAACAAAGAGTGTTTACTAGGCCAGGTCATAAAGTTTGTGCTGTAAACAGACCTAACACTGCATTTAGCCATCACACCCTGAGATTTTGGCTTGATGACTCAGTGAGCGAGCTTGTAAATGGTTTTGCATCTCAAATTAATTTGGAAAGCTAAAGGTTACAGGTCCAGATTCTCCCCATTATTTTACAAGGTGCAGGAAAAAAAACTTGCTTTGTGTAACACAAAGTAAGGCGAAGCTCGCTCAACTGTTTAGAGTGAGAAAAAAGTGCCAAGCCTGGTAATTACGATGTCCTGTTTTCAAAAAAACAAATGCCAAGAGCCTTGGCATTCCTTCCAGTCAACACCTTGTGGAAGAATCCGCTGATAACGATCTGCTCTGTGGGGGCTTGATGCCTTTTTATGAGGAATCAATCCACCACCGGAATGAACCGAAGAACCCGAGGTCCAACATGGCTGAGAAAAATGTATCAATCATATCGCATAGCTCTCATTTTTCCTGGATCACAAACATTTTATGACCGCCCAACAGTGGCAACTTGGCAGAGGTGGGATTTGAACCCTGGATCATCTGGTCCACCAGAAGTCCATGTACAGGTCTTCCTGTTTTGAGATTTGATACAGAGACGGAATCAATCCACGTTTATAGCATTAACCCTTGAAGCAAGTTTAAATGCAAATCTATAATCAGCACAATTTGAAAGAAAAGTAAAATTTTTGAAACACTTCTGGAATGGATTAGTATTTGGCATGTCATAGTCCTTGTAAAGCATTTATGGGGGCACTTGAAGCCAGACGAGGCCAAGCATTTCTTTCTTTAGATAAGATAAAACTTTATTGAACCCTATGGGAGTTTCTAGCAGCATCATTGTTACAGTTCACACAGAGTAGAAAAAAGTGGAAAGACAATAATTAAAAGAAAAATAAGAATGTATAAGGTTAAAAATACTAGTAATAAAAATGTAGAATACACATGAAAAAAATGGAAAGATTTTACACAAACTCATGGAGATTGTTACTGAGATATTCCACGTTGCTCTTAAATACAAATAATTAAAAACTTTGAAAGTCAAGTCTTCGAAAAAGAAAACCCCCATCAATTTGGGACTGTTAGTATTTGGTATGCTCACCTGACCTAAACCTCGAAAAGCATTTACAGGGGGCACTTGAGACCAGACAAAGCCACGCATTCAATAACATCACAAGATGCTCTTGGGAATATCATCAAATCATGTTGGGATAACACGGACCAACTTGTGGAGTCCACGCCAGTCTCGTTAGAGCCAAAAAGAGAACATACCAAAATATAATTGGGATATTCAACATTGCGCTCTGATTCCCATGCTGATTTGTAATGAAAAACACTTCTGAAATAAGAGCATGATCATTATCCCATCGTAGAGGAAATTTCAGGGGAGGGATCTGAGACAATTCAAGGAGATTTTAATACAGTGGCACATTGAATCAATCAACGTTTATAGTTTTAAGCAATTTTAATTATTACTTTAAGGTACAAAACAGCTGTAATTTTGAAAGTCAGAACCGGAATTGCGCAACGTATTGGAATATAGGAAAAAAACAATTTAGCATACGTAAATATTTGGCCACCTTTCCAGAACATCCACTACTCTGGGTTTTTTAAGGCATTTAATTCACTAAGTTAATGTTTCATTAGACGTGCATTAATACCATGCCCTTCACAATTATTGGCACCTACAGCAAAGGTGAGTAAAAGGTACAAGAAATTCACATTTTACCAAATTAGCTCAATCTCAGACTGCGGGTGCCCCCAGTTTTGCAATATTTCGATGACTTTATGTTGAGAATCCAATAATACGAATAAACAGACAATCAGCAGAAACCATACAGTGGTTGTTGAATTTTTGCAATTTATGCAGTACGATACTCTCCTGCACTCTGCCGTGCTAAATGAGGAAAATTTAGCCCTTGTTTATGTCATAAATGTCGTTCTTCATCAGCTGTGTGTCTTCAAAGTGCTTCTGAAAATGTTTATACATGTATAATGCATATATCATGACCACATTGTCAATGATCTTTGGATTCATCGCATAATCCTCCTTTCTATTGATCTTCATTCCAGTATTTGTGAGCTTTAGCATATCTTGGCCTTTTCAGCCTGTTCCCCTTCTTGAAAAGTGGTTTCTTGGCTGCTACCCTTCCCAAAAACAATCCTGAGAATGGTCAACTCGGTGTAAGAAGAGATCACACTAAAAAACTTACCTCTATTGCTTACAGAAGCTGTTGTGTTTTTGTTTCCAGGTTTTTAATACTGCCTACAAATTTCCTGTTTGTATTCTAATACTGAGAAAATTATATATGGTCCTTATACCATTGCTTTAACAAGGGCACATCTAATCTAATGGTGGCGTTTGCACAGTACTGTATTCATATATAGGATTCTGTAACTTCAGCTACTAACCTTCACAATGTAAAAATCAGCTTGGGTGTCAATCTAGGGTTCTCAGGACCTTTAACCTCAGGTTCTTACCTCTGAGCCATGGTTTTTTATTTGCAGGAGTTAACGCGATGCTACGAAAGGTGGCCTGTGCCGCAGCCTCCAAGCCATCAGTGGAGATTCGTCAGAACGGAGAACAGTTTTACATCAAGACCTCCACCACGGTCAGGACCACTGAGATCAACTTCCAGATCGGCCAGGAGTTCAACGAGGAAACTGTGGATGGACGAAAATGCAAGGTAATCAACCGAGCACTGCGATCCCTTTAGATACCACAACACTGTGCTCTGCACACAGCCAGGGGTCAAAGGACTTCTTGATCATTAGAAAATCTTAGTCAGAACCTCCGAAAAAACTGCGACCCTCCACTTGTTTCTTATTCCTCCAATTAGGACCAAACAACTGCAGGCACCGCGAGCATCTGCGCACACGACTGTATGCAAATAAAAAAAATTAACGAGCCCACAGACACTGCAACATCAAGTCAGGAGGCACCAATTACCTCCCAGAGCTGAACAAGCTTTGGTCCAAAAAGTTCAACCGATTTCAATTAAAAACAAAAACTCTGCAATTTATTTATTGTTGGAATACATTGAAGTCCCTCATTTACAGTGTAACCGAGCTGACAGAGAAATAAAAGGACTGACAAAAGGAATATATAAAGAATTACGCAATCAAATATGGGGATTATAAAATAACACCATAAAATAAAGTTAAATTAAATTAAATTGAATTACTTAGAAATGAGTGAAATAAATAAATGAAATAAGATGAAATAAAATAAGACTCCAGTGAGTTAAGTTTGAGACAGCAGCCAAAATCCATTAATGATATTAAATGGAATCTAGGGTGTTAGGGTAGAATAAAATAACTAAGGACATTATTACAATAAACAACAAAGTAAAATAAAAATAAATCCATCATCTAGAGTAGAATAAATACAAAATTAATAAAAAAATAGTAGTAGTAGTAATAATAAAAGTAGGAAGAACAATCAGTGAATTGGATTGGGATAAAAATATATTAAAATGAAATGAATAATAGCAAAATCGAAAAATAAATTAAGATAACTTTAAAAAAATGTATCTAAAATTTATTTTTATATTAAAAAAAAAATAAAAAAAAATTAAAAATAAGTTTGAGACTCCTGTAGTGAATTTCAGCTCATTGGTACACTGTAGCTAAAAGTGGATTTTTCCAGTGCAAAAAACAAAAACAACAACAACAAAAAAAACAACAACAAAAAAACCCAACAAACAAACAAAAAAAACCACAACAACAATAAAAAAAAACCCCGCAACAACAACAACAAAAAAACCTTACTGATATCAAATGGAGTAATGTAATACATTAAGCAAAATAAATACATAATAAAAGTAGTAAGAACAATCAGTGAATTGGATCGGGATAAAATATATTACATGAATTAAATAACATAATACATGGAAGACAAAATGATTAAACCAGCAAAAATAAAGTAAAAATAAAACATCACCTCAAGCAGAATAAATTAAAATAAATAAACAATAAAAGTAAACAGAACAATCAGGGAATTGGATGTTGATAAAAATATACTGAAATCTAATAAAGAATATAGAAATACAAAAATGAAATAAGATGATCAAATAAATGTAAATTAAATAACACATGGAATAAAAACATAATTAACAAATTAAAAGCAGAAGGGAAGATTAAAAATGAACAAAATGTCGAGTGACACCAGCGATACCACTTTCAGAGAGTCCTGTAGTGAATTCCAGCTCGCTGGTGGACTGTAGCTGAAAGCAGATTTTGCCAGTTCTGAACTTCCTTTATTTATATGATATGGAATCAGGGGAGTGTTAGGATGGCACAGCTACCCACCCCCAAGAAGACCCAGGTTTGAGGGACGGTGGGATGTTCAGGACACGCCTATGCCTGCGGTCAGTGAATTCCAGGATAATCTCTGGACCAGGATGAACAGGGTTAAAAAAAAATGGACTCCATTCAGTGTGTGGGGGATTTATCAGAGTCCAAGATGGGTACCTGACCTTTTCTGACTCCCTCAGCTTTTGGGATGTCAAAGCACAGGGTGGTCTCTGATTGGTTGCAGCCAGTTTTAATGGTTGTATGCCATTACTGATAGCAATAGCTACATAAAAGCAACAAGAGGCGCCTGACATTCGTGACTGTAGGGTTTAGCACTGGCACCAGTTCATCCAGTGGTGTTTGCTCCCTGGTACATTGTCCGTACTTACAGTATAAAAAGAAGTCCTTACTGCATTGCTAGACTGTTTACATGATATGCCGTCATGGAAGGCATGACTCAGAAGGCCCAGGTGGGACCTGCGGGCCATTTTAGAACTTTATTGGAGAAGGAGTATTGCTGTGACTCACAGTCACTCTGTGATGATGCGGCGTGGCCAACCGTGACTCTGCTGCTCTTATGAATCACACGTACAGATCAATGGCCTTAAAAACCTTTGGTGTCTCGACTAAATGTCCAAGACGTGCTGGCATGCTGGTACCACAAAAAGAAATGGGTGTGGCGATTGATGTCATTCTGGATTTGTGGCTTATTTACAGAGCCTGGCTACGTGGGAGAGCGAGAATAAAATGGCCTGCAAGCAGACCCTGTTGGATGGGAAAGGACCGAGAACGTACTGGACTCGAGAGCTGAAGGGGGACGAGCTGATCCTGGTGAGGATGTGCTTCATATTAAAGTAGCTTTCGGTAGCTTTAAAGATTTGAATCATTAATAATGCATCGATAGACAGTATAACGAACAA